>SJYX01016731.1:396947-433732 GCA_006410675.1 Oreotragus oreotragus | reverse complement strand
GTGATGCCATCCAGCCATCTCATCCTCGGTCATCCCCTTCTCCTCCTGCCCTCAATCCCTCCCAGCATCAGAGTCTTTTCCAATGAGGCAACTCTTCGCATGAGGTGGCCAAAGTACTGGAGTTTCAGCTTTAGCATCATTCCTTCCAAAGAAATCCCAGGGTTGATCTCCTTCAGAATGGACTGGTTGGATCTCCTTGCATTCCAAGGGACTCTCAAGAGTCTTCTCCAACACCACAGTTCAAAAGCATAAATCACTTCTAACCATCCTGAAATGCATGCCCATTGCAGCTCCCCTATCTGATTTTAGGTACTCCAGCTCTGGGATTCATAGCTCTTGGCTTGGCTTTCCTGTAGGGGCTTCAAACTGAAAGACCTGCAGGGCCCAGGAAAGGTAACCTTCTTGAACCTAGCTGGGCCAAGGGCGATGCAATAGAGAGCGGTAGGAACTGTGACCACCCCGGAACACAGAAGAATAAATTCCTCGGCAGGAGCCTGCTGCTACCTGGCGACAGTATTTGACGGCACTCAAGAATGGTAATCCAGTTTTCCAGATCCTCCACATTTTCAAGAGAAACCAGAAATCTAGACTTGCATGTGATCACATAAAATCTCCCAACTTCTAGGTCTCAGCAAATGATGGAAATGGTAAGAGGATATTTAAAGGCAAAATTACAACATTAGAAAATCATGAGTTACAGGTTAACAATTACATAGACAATGAAAAGCAGAGAACCGCAAGGCCACACTGATAAGGAACCTTACCACTCAGGTTTATGTCCCAGCAAGATTGTCAAAAGCTGTGGGTCTGTGTGGTCAGGACAGCCAGTTTTGAAAATATTAGAAGAACCAAAATTGAGGCCCTTCTAACAAGAAACAGAAAAGACACAAGCAGGGTTGGAGCCTTTCGGACACTGAACGCAGACTTTATTCTCACCTTCTTGGCGACACACAGTGTTCGAAGGCCGTCTCTCGCATACAAGTCTAGATGCCTCTGGGTCCGGGCTCGGATTTTCCTCATCTTCTTTTCCACATCAGTGTCAGTCACTGTCAGATAGTCAGTGTTCCCCATTAGGTCATGGACAAAATGCTTAGGGATCCTGTTTCTAACACCTGGAGTCTTTAGAGGAGGAATTCCCTTATACCCCCCCCCTCCCACTCCACCCCCACACACATACCCCTGTCACAAACACGAACCTGCCCTTCCAGGCTGCCCTGCAAAGTGGTAAATCCATGGGTCCTTAAACTGTCTGCTCTCTATATCTGATCATCAAAAGTCTGGCTGAGAGAAGTACTATTTAGGGAAGTTAGGTAGCTTCAAGTATTGTTCCCAAATGCTTGTTTGTGGAAATTCCCTAACTGTCCAGTGGTTAGGACTCTGTGCTTCCAATGCAGGGGCCTATGTTCCATCCCTGGTTGGGAAACTAAGATCCTGTATACTGTGCAGAAAAAAAAAAAAAAAAAAAAAGGAAAACTCAAATACCTGTTTGCATCAGAATCACCTGGGAACTTAAATAATAGAGACTTAAGGGCCAGTTGAAGGCCTGCTGAACCAAAGAACAAGAAGTCTTCCCTGTGACCAGTTTAGCCCTGAATAACCAGCTGTTGACATGGGTGCTAAGTCGCTTCAGTCGTGTCCGACTTTTTGGGACCCTGCGAACCATGGCCAGTTGGNCAAAAAAAAAAAAAAAAAAAAAAAAAGGAAAACTCAAATACCTGTTTGCATCAGAATCACCTGGGAACTTAAATAATAGAGACTTAAGGGCCAGTTGAAGGCCTGCTGAACCAAAGAACAAGAAGTCTTCCCTGTGACCAGTTTAGCCCTGAATAACCAGCTGTTGACATGGGTGCTAAGTCGCTTCAGTCGTGTCCGACTTTTTGGGACCCTGCGAACCATGGCCAGTTGGGTTCCTCTGTCCACGGAATTCTCCAGGCAAGGATACTGGAGTGAGTTGCCATTTCCTACTCCAGGGAACCTTCCTAAATCCAGGGATCAAACTCCAGTCTCCTGCATTGGGAAGAGGGTTCTTTACTACTAGCATCACCTGGGAAGCTCGAACCAGCTGTTTGCTAAGTCTTAAAAATGCTATCCATCATCTGTAATCTACTTTAGTCCTTATGGCAAGTTGCTTCCAAGATGAAGGGAGACCTAAATCTCACTGCTAAATTCCTTATGATATTGGGTTTGCTGAGTTAGCCTTCAAAAAAAATTTTTTTGGATTCCTATAAATCTAGTGTGAAAAATACTTCATTGTGTAGCTCAAAGTCCCCCGTTTGAAGTCCTATATAATACATTTCTCTTAGAAGAAATTTACCTTTTTCATTTGAAATTCCAGTACTTTTATCTATCAGATAAAGAAGAATTTTTCAGCCTGGGCTGGCAGTTTACGGGATAGGATCGATGCCATCACCACGTCCTTCATCTGAGATATCACAGACATCCCTAATCAGTGGCAGCACTTTGTAAGTCAAGCTTGAAAAAAGCATCAGAATCCTTCTTTACCAGGGCTGGCTCGAGATCTTTAGTAACCTTAAGCAGTAAACAAGTTTTGTGCCCTGTGTCCATCCCTCCACATAATGCAAAGTTAAAAGTACAAGTCTTTACAGTAAGACAAGTATGAGGAAATCCAACAAAGCTCTGATTTTTTTTTTCCCGATACTACTCTATGCCTGCTTTTATGCAGTATAAAATCCCTTCAAAGATGATTTCCTTATTGTTCAGATGTTACTGGCTTCCAGATGCCTTAAGCACAATCTTTGTGCCTTGTCTTTTGGAGCACTATCTACGATGTCTTATAGTCAAAGGCATCTGCTCCCGAGATTAAAAACACCTTTTGCCTTCTACCTGTGTACTTTTGAGTTTACTTTATTGCTCAGGCTATCAGGAATCTCAGGGTCAAATGGACTGTTCTAACATTGTACATATACTAAACCTGAGGTTATTTTCCCCTTGCTTTTGAAATCTTCGCTTCTTAAATCTCATAGTAACATCATATATGTATCTTTTATTGGTGGCATCTCTCATCCATTTTGGAATCAGGTGAGGAACAGAGAAATATCTCCAGGGCAGTGTGGGAAGCTGTTGTGCAGGAGTGGAATGCTGTGGCTCCCCTGACTCCAAAACACTGAATCCACTTGCCTGCCAGAGTCTGGGGATGAAGACACTTAATTAGCTCCCTTCCCATTCTAAACGCTCATCAATCCCCATGAACCTCTTGGCTCTGATCCATAGCTGACAATGCAGGAGGCACAGGGCTGCCTGGGCAATTCTGAAACTTGGCTGGAATCTCCTGTCCTGGGAGAATCATAGCCCCATAACTGTCTTCTCCTTGTTAGCAATCAGGAAGTGGCTACACGCTAATTTATGCTGCTCCAAAATCGGACACTGATAATGTAGGGACTTTGGAACATTTTTCTGGCTTGGAGCAAGTTAATGAAAATCCATGTCGGGGAGGCTGGGGAAAGGGATGATAAAGAGCATCCCCTGAGGTTTCCCAGAGCAAATTGAGCCCAGTGCAGAATTCTGGTGGTATGACAAAAGCTCGGAACCAGGATTTCGGACACCTCCACTAGGATTCACCACTAGTTGGCTGAGCTTCTTCTTTTACGTCACTTCCCTCTTCAGGTTCAGTTGGCTTCTCCCCAAAACTAAGAGTTAGGACCACAGTATTTTCTAGGGTATATTGACAGATGTCCTGGGGTGGGGCGGAACTTGTGTATGGAGCATCCATGTTTAAATGAGTTTGGAAAATTAGAAACTGGGATAAATAAAGAGGTTCCTCTTGCTAAATGCCTTTAACAAGCTCTGTAATTCTCCAGGTCATGGCGATGTGGAGAGCAGTGTGTTAAGGAAGACGCTATGAGGAAAACATCTTGAGGGCTTGTGTTCCAGCTGGGATCTGCTGGACTGAGTGATACCATAACTCGAGCCTTCCAGTTACCATTCCATGCCACCAGTTAAACACCAGGACCCCGATGAGACAGACTCACTGCAGGCTGGGTCTTCCAGCAGGTCCATGATAACGCAGTCGGCGCCCTTGGTGTAGACGATGATCTCACCGGTCAGCGGGTGCCTCACGACCACAGACATCCTCTTCCTGACAGAGTCGAACTCCAGGGTGCAGAGGACATCGAAGGTGAGGCAGGTGCCCTGGGGCAAGCGCACGGTCACTTGCTCGGGTGTCCGAGACACCAGTGTGAAGCTGTAGGCACGGGCAGCATGCACTAGGGCGGCCTCGTCAGGGCTCTCAGCCTCATAACAGAGCTCGGGACCAGCCAGGCTGAGGGCTGGGGCCTGCAGCACCTCCTCCAGGGAGGCCCCCGGCCCTGCCCCCAGGATGTCGCCCTGCTCCCACGTGCTGCTCTTGTAACTGCCGTCAGTGGAGTAGCCGCCGCTGCACACTGACCCGTCGTCTCTCTCTTCCGAGTCCGTGGTGGGGATGTTGGCCCCCAAGCTCTCCCCCAGGTCCATGTTGGAGGGTGCAGTGGATGAGAAGGACTGACTGAGGCTTGAAAGCTTCAACCTGTGGAACAGCTGCTGAATCTTCTCCAGAGATGTCCCCAGAGCCTTGGTTGAGGGTGGCATGGTGACCTTGAGGCAAAAGAGGAAAGGAGAACATGACTCTCCAGGTTGGGAAAACTATCGAGCTGCCTTATGGCAGAATATGAAGCTCATTTTGCAGTCATCCACTTCAATGATGGTGGGCAAGCCTTCTTCCTTCTGTGAGCCTCGGGTTACCCAACTAAAATGTGAGAGGGTTGGGCCACTGGTTTCCTTCCTTCCTGACTTCCTAGGGATTGGTGGTGACATCCCACTTTGATCACAGGCCAAGCAGAGCAAAGGAGACAAAAGGCAGACTCAGGGTTGCAGTTCACACGCCCTGAACCCTTATCATCACCTTGCCTGCTTTATTTTTGCATGCAGCATCTCACTTCATCCTCCCAGCAACAGTGCTACGGGATCCTATCATTATCCCAACTTCTGGATGAGGAAACCAAGGCATAAAGAGATTAAGTGGGCTGTGATCACCCAGCTTGTAGGTGGCAGAGCTGGCTCTCACATCTGGCTCTGTCTGACTCCAGGGGCTTCTGAGCTACC
Organism: Oreotragus oreotragus; assembly: GCA_006410675.1. Classification (NCBI taxonomy): domain Eukaryota; kingdom Metazoa; phylum Chordata; class Mammalia; order Artiodactyla; family Bovidae; genus Oreotragus; species Oreotragus oreotragus. Next base: position 428,635 of record SJYX01016731.1, on the reverse strand, counting down.
TGCCAGCTGCAGCCTTCCATTAGCTTGAAAACTGAGAATTGGAGGGTATACATCTTTCTTTCTTGGACATAGAACTTCTCACATAAAGCTTCCTGTCTCTCAAAGTTCCCTGCAGACCTCTGATTACTTGCTGACTTTTCAGGGTAGTTTAGAACCTGGGTGTAATAATAGGGGCTCTGGTTTGGTGCCTGGATGAACCCTCTTTTTCTTGATTTTTGTGGCCAAGTGTTGTAACACCCATTTTTCTTATTCATCACTTACAAGAGAGCTTGGGTGAGAGTATATGGATAATCAAAATAAATCGATCTTCACTACTGAAAAATAACTCCAAGTATCATCTTTTATAAATGGCCATCCAGCTGTGTTATCTCTAACTTAGCAAAACCTCACACAAGGTAAAAATCAGATACCAGTAAACTGTGATATTTGATAGAATCATACAGATGGTTCTGCCATCTATTCACCATATGTCCTTCATTAAGTTATGCAAGTTCTCTGAGCCACTGTTTCTTCACTTGCTAAATCCAAAGACATACCCCACAGGATTGTTGGGCCATAAAGATTAACTGATAGTGCAGGCGACGTTTGGCATAGAACCCTGCACATAGCAAGCACTCAGTAAATGTTAACTTTTAACGTCTACCCTGCAGACAGGCACAAAATGTGAAATCTACACAGAAAACTCATATGGAACTTCTTATATTGTATTTAAAACATAAGGAGATTGAGGCCCAGAGAGGACAAGAGCTTTGTTCAAGGTCTCACAGCGATGACACGGTGACAGTGTGACTAGGACCCAAGTGTTTTGCGCTATTGTGCAGGGCACCCCCTTCACGCCCTGTCTCTTATACACATCTGATGCCTTAAGCACAATCTTTGTGCCTTGTCTTTTGGAGCACTATCTACGATGTTTTATAGTCAAAGGCATCTGCTCCCGAGATTAAAAACACCTTTTGCCTTCTACCTGTGTACTTTTGAGTTTACTTTATTGCTCAGGCTATCAGGAATCTCAGGGTCAAATGGACTGTTCTAACATTGTACATATACTAAACCTGAGGTTATTTTCCCCTTGCTTTTGAAATCTTCGCTTCTTAAATCTCATAGTAACATCATATATGTATCTTTTATTGGTGGCATCTCTCATCCATTTTGGAATCAGGTGAGGAACAGAGAAATATCTCCAGGGCAGTGTGGGAAGCTGTTGTGCAGGAGTGGAATGCTGTGGCTCCCCTGACTCCAAAACACTGAATCCACTTGCCTGCCAGAGTCTGGGGATGAAGACACTTAATTAGCTCCCTTCCCATTCTAAACGCTCATCAATCCCCATGAACCTCTTGGCTCTGATCCATAGCTGACAATGCAGGAGGCACAGGGCTGCCTGGGCAATTCTGAAACTTGGCTGGAATCTCCTGTCCTGGGAGAATCATAGCCCCATAACTGTCTTCTCCTTGTTAGCAATCAGGAAGTGGCTACACGCTAATTTATGCTGCTCCAAAATTGGACACTGATAATGTAGGGACTTTGGAACATTTTTCTGGCTTGGAGCAAGTTAATGAAAATCCATGTCGGGGAGGCTGGGGAAAGGGATGATAAAGAGCATCCCCTGAGGTTTCCCAGAGCAAATTGAGCCCAGTGCAGAATTCTGGTGGTATGACAAAAGCTCGGAACCAGGATTTCGGACACCTCCACTAGGATTCACCACTAGTTGGCTGAGCTTCTTCTTTTACGTCACTTCCCTCTTCAGGTTCAGTTGGCTTCTCCCCAAAACTAAGAGTTAGGACCACAGTATTTTCTAGGGTATATTGACAGATGTCCTGGGGTGGGGCGGAACTTGTGTATGGAGCATCCATGTTTAANGCAGGGCACCCCCTTCACGCCTGTGCTCCTCCCATCCATCCCAGCCACACCATCACCTGTCCTTACCCTCTGCCGGGGCTTGGTAGTCGTGGAGACCATGACGGAGTTGCAGATGGTTAAGGCAAGGAAGAAGTCAGCAATGGAGGAGGCAGTGGCAAGGGAAGGCTTGGGGGGTCTGCCATCTGACAGGGTCTCCAGCCACAGAGCTGCGTCTCGCACCTTGGACAGGAGATTTTTATCTGGAGTCACGTCTTTTTCCTGGGAGAGAAAGGCTAGTGTCAGAGTCTTTCCTGAGGGACTGGGGAGGAAGGCCCCCTGCAGCGGATTCACTCATGCCCGGGAAAGGCTGATACAATCCTTCCTGCATCCTGCACCCAGCATGTGTCCCCTACCCTGGGCCTGCTCACCTCAGAGTCTGATTGGGTTCCTCCCCTTCCCTCAAGCCCACATGTCCAGCAGTTATATAGGTTCTGGGTTCTGCCCCTATAGCATCTTACCACCATTTACCCTTCATTCCTGATGCTTCTGGCCAGGCTCAGACCCTCTAGCCCACCAGCCTGGATTTCCACACGCATGCATCTGTGCATGCAAGCTCAGTTGCTTCAGTCATGTCTGACTCTTGCAACCCCATGGACTGTAGCCCACCAGGCTCCTCTGTCCATGGGATTTTCCAGGGAAGAATACTGGAGTGGGTTGCCATGCCCTCCTCCGGGGGATCTTTCCAACCCAGGATTCAAATCTACATCTCCTACATTGTTCAGTTCAGTTCAGTTCAGTTGCTCAGTCGTGTCCGACTCTTTGCGACCCCATGAATCGCAGCACGCCAGGCCTCCCTGTCCATCACCAACTCCCGGAGTTCACTCAGACTCACGTCCATTGAGTCAGTGATGCCATCCAGCCATCTCTTCCTCGGTCGTTCCCTTCTCCTCCTGCCCCCAATTCCTCCCAGCATCAGAGTCTTTTCCAATGAGTCAATTCTTCTCATGAGGTGGACAAAGTACTGGAGTTTCAGCTTTAGCATCATTCCTTCCAAAGAAATCCCAGGGCTGATCTCCTTCAGCATGGACTGCTTGGATCTCCTTGCAGTCCAAGGGATTCTCAAGAGTCTTCTCCAACACCACAGTTCAAAAGCATCAATTCTTCGGCACTCAGCCTTCTTCACAGTCCAACTCTCACATCCATACGTGACTACTGGACATTGTAGGCTGATTCTTTACCACTGAGTCCCCCAGGAAGCCCTCTGGATTTCCAATTCAGCCTTTAAAGTGAGGTGACTGCCTTTCACCTCATTTAGTTTGAACCCTTCCTATGTATATCACCCATACATCCTTCTAAGACACCATTTCCTTCAAGGTATTCTTGAGACTAAAAAATCTTCAGATCTTCACTGTGAACATGATCATTTCAGTCTGGCATCTAAATTATTTCCCAGTTTGCATTTCTCCTGTTGATTCCCACCACTCTGTGTGTGATCCTTCAGCTCAGCCAGGTGGTCTGGTGGCTGCCTCTTGGGGGTATACTCCCCTCCTAGGCCTCTGATCACACTCTTTTGGAAGTCCTCTCCTGTCTACCCAAATCCTACCTGGACTTCATAACGATAAAACCTCCACTGGTTCATGAGATCTGACTCAGCCACAGTGAATAATCTGTCTTCTGAGCCAGAAGCTTCAACAGCAGCTTCTTGAACTGAGAATATCCACAGGAGTCAGGCAGGTAAGGAGAATGAGGGAAGATGGCCGAGTTACAGATGAGGACACTGTGGGCTTGGGGAGTGTGAGACCTGGCAAGTCCTATCCCATCTAAAAGGGGTGACTCTTCTGTTAGTAAAATGCTCCAAGGGTGGTGCATTTTGCTAAATCTCTGTGTTTTTCAAGATAAAGTAGAGAATGATGTAAGGACTGTGGTTTTTTTTTTTTTTTAATTTCTTTTAAGAAACTCTGTGGACTGGATCTGACTCATGGATTTCCAATTTTTTCACATCTTTGTTGAAACTGCCACTTCTTCATCCCTCTAGAATTCACTATAGATTGCATAACTTTTAAATTAAATTTTCTTATGTCCATGTTTAATCTCCCTAGAGATACACCAAGAGCCTGAAAGATAGACTGCCTTTTCTATGAAGTTGTATCTTCTGGAACCCCATAGATTGCCTGATGTGAAGCAGAAGTTCAATAAACACCAGCTCTTGATAGATATGACAAAAGCCATTCTGTAAAGACATTTTTACATACAGCCATTTCTATCAATGCTCAGAGTTCACAGGTTCATTCAAGTTTAGAAGAGTCAATGATTAAAAAAGATGCACTGAGGGAATTTTGACTGATACATGCAGAGAGAAGACTGAGGGCCAATAAGCTAGCAAGTTTTACAAACTAGAACCGAAGTTGAAATTAAAAACATCCTGTGGGGCAGACTTAGAAAATTAACTTATGGTTGCCAGAGGAAAGGGATAGTTAGGGAGTTTGGGAAGGTCATGTACACACTACTATATTCAAAATGGATAACCGACAAGGTCCTACTGTAGTACATAGAATTTTACTCAACGTTATGTGCCAGGCTGGATGGGAAGGAAGACTGAGGGAGAATGGATACATGTATGTATGGCTGAGTCCCAGCGCTGTTCACCTGAAACTACCACATTGTTAATAGGCTGTACTTCAATGCAAAATGAAAAATTAAAAAAAAAAATCCTGTAGGGATGCATCCTCAGACTGTGTCTTCTCTGACTACCAACTGCAATTACCCCAGAGGTCAGAGTCTAAGCTCCCTGGTCTGCTGGCATAGGTGAGAGTCACAGGGAGGAAACACAGACGGGCGTGGAGGTGCTGGAGGGGTGAGATTCTGGTCTCCACCTGCACAGCTGATCAGGGGAAGTGGATAGGACGTGGAGCACACACTCCGAAGAGCTCTAACCTTCATTTGGAGGACTCTCACAGAGCCAGCACCTACACTTCCATCTTGTTCATCCCATATTAAGAGGAGAGTTTCCTGCAAAGAACCTGTTTATGAAGAGGAAGAGTGCTTATAGTAACACTGCATCATCTGCATCTCCTCTCATTGCCCTGTAATGAGTAATGGTGGGCCACCTGTACCATATGGTGTCTGCGCTTTCAGAAAGCTTAGGAAGGAGTGAGGACCACCTGTCCTCTCTGCCTTTGAGTGCAGTGTCACAGCAGGAGCTCACAGAGATGGAGCTCATCCTACCTCTCCAACAGGGTCATTTATGCATCTCACTGGGTTCTCACAGCCCCAACCAGAGATGAAACTAATCTCAACTGAAAGCCAGGAGGATGGGCTGACTTGACCAGTGCCACTCAAGGATGTAAAGCCAGAACTGCACATCAGACCCCTTGATTGCTAGTCTAGGGTCTTCCTTTCTGTGGTCATAGTAAAGTAGTATGCTCCCTTCTTAATACTCCCATGCTGACTCCTCTAACCTTATTTCAGGGTCCCTCCAGTACCTGTCATCAGTTTACCAACACTGTTCAAAGAACTCTGAGCCAATTTATCCTGACAGTAATGAGAATTCTTATCTGTGGAGTGTTTCTGATGGTCTGTACATCTGTCATCTCACTGCATCCCTGGAGCATGTTATCTGTATCCCAGATGTTCAAGCTGGACTTAGAAAAGGCAGAGGAACCAGAGATCAAATTGCCAACATCTGTTGGGTCATAGAAAAAGCAAGAGAATTCCAGAAAAAAACATCTACTTCTGCTTCATTGACTATGCTAAAGCCTTTGACTGCATGGAGGAAAACAAACTGTGGAAAATTCTTAAAGAGACGGCAACACCAGACCATTTATTTGCCTCCTGAGAAACCTATATGCAGGTCAAGAAGCAACAGTTAGAACCAGACATGGAACAATAGACTGGTTCCAAATTGGGAAGGGAGTGTGTCAAGGCCTGTATATTGTCACCCTGCTTATTTAACTTATATGCAGAGTACATCACGCAAAATGCTGGGCTGGATGAGGCACAAGCTGGAATCAAGATTTCTGGAGAAATATCAACAACCTCAGACATGCAGATGATACCACTCTTCAGGCAGAAAGTGAAGAGGAACTAAAGAGCCTCTTGATGAAAATGAAAGAGGAGAGTGAAAAAAACTGGCTTAAAGCTCAACATTCAGAAAACAAAGATCATGGGATCCAGTCTCATCAGTTCAGTTCAGTTGCTTGGTCGTGTCTGACTCTTTGCGACCCCATGGACTGCAGTACGCCAGGCCTCCCTGTCCATCATCAACTCCTGGAGTTTACCCAAACTCATGTGCATTGTGTCAGTGATGCCATCCAATCATTTCATCCTCCGTCATCCCCTTCTTACCCCACCCTCACTCCTTCCCAGCATCAGGGTCTTTTCAAATGAGTCAGCTTTTCACATCAGGTAGCCATGGTATTGGAGTTTCAGCCTCAACATCAGTCCTTCCAATGAACACCCAGGACTGATCTCTTTTAGGATGGAGTGGTTGGATCCCTTTGTAGTCCAAGGGATTCTCAAGAGTCTTCTCCAACACCACAGTTCAAACGCATGAATTCTTTGGCACTCAATTCAGTTCAACTCTCACATCCATATGTGACTACTGGAAAAACCATAGCCTTGACTAGACGGACCTTTGTTGGCAAGGTAATGTTTCTGCTTCTTAATATGCTGTCTAGGTCCCATAATTTCATGGCAAATAGATAGGGAAACAATGGAAACAGGGAGACAGAGTTTATTTTCTTGGGCTCCAAAAATCACTGCAGATGGTGACTGCATCCATGAAATCAAAAGATGCTTGCTCCTTGGAAGAAAGTCTATGACCAAACTAGACAGCATATTAAAAATCAGAGACATTATTTGCTGACAAAGTTCCATTTAGTCAAAGCTATGATTTTTCAGTAGTCATGTATGGATGTGAGAGTTGGACCATAAAGAAGACTGAGTGTTGAAGAGTTGATGCTTTTGAACTGTGGTGTTGGAGAAGACTCTTGAGAGTCCCTTGGATTTCAAGGAGATCTAACCAGTCCATCCTAAAGGAAATCAGTCCTGAATATTCACTGGAAGGACTGATGCTGAAGCTGAAACTCCAATACTTTGGCCACTTGATGAGAAGAACTGATTCATTGGAAAAGACCCTGATGCTGGGAAAGATTGAAAGCAGGAAGAGAAGGGGACAAAAGAGGAGGAGATGGTTGGATGGCATCATGGACTCAATGGACATGAGTTTGAGCAAACTCTGGGAGATGATAAAGGACAGTGAGGCCTGATGTGCTACAGATCATGGGGGCGAAAAGAGTTGGACACGACTGAGTGACTGAACAACAACTAGTATTCTCCCAGTTACCTCTGCATTTCAAATGAAGAAACTGCTGCCCAGGGAGACTAGGCATCTTGCCCAGGTCATGTAGTCAGTTGATTCAAGAAAGTTAAACTCTAGAATTTATGCTCTTTAACCCCCATGCCAGGCAAGATCCCCCACGAGAAAGAAGTACCCTTTGATTCTTGCTGACTGCTGGCATCTTTAGTGTCTGGCATCTCAGTGAACTTGCATATCTAATCCTTAGAGCTCAGCAGACAGGCCACAAGATTATAAAGGGGGTTATGGGGATCTTTTCCAGAAAATATATACATATATATTTTTTTTGTGGTGAGGGTACCTAAATGGGATGCTTTTAACCCTTACCACAGATACCCAGACTTGGGAACAAGCTTGGATGTCATCACAGCCAAATCCCCTATTTTCCTGATGATACAACTGAGTGCCAGGGAGGAGGGAAGTGAACTTTTCAAGACTGTACATTGAATCAGGGTCAGAACTAGGACAGATTTCACACCACCTGACTCCAGCCCAACAGCACACTGCTTTGCTCCAAGCTATGCATTATGTATTTCCAAACGGTGACACAGATAAAATGATTTAATGGGTATTTATTGCATGTCCATTTACTCTCTAGTCTCTAAGTGCCATGAGGGCAGAGACTGCGATGTGTCCCGGCGCCTGGCAGCCTGCAGGCACTCGCTCAAACCTTTGTTGCCTGACTCTATCTAGGGCAAGACACTACCTCACCACTGATGAACTCGCAGGGGCTCTTTGTTAAAACTGTTTCTTAGTATTTCCTTCCAATCATACAGCAATGCATTAAAAAGAAGTTCGGCGAAGGGCCTACTTGTCTCTGGCACTGGCAGCAGGCCCAGCCTGCAGGTGTCAATGGCAGATGTCATGGCAGCTTTATCCATTCACACAAACTTGTTTCTGCAGGGCAAGCTTCTTCGTGGTTCCTTTTGCCCACAGCCCATTAGTTTCCTACCTGGTTTGTTGACATTAGGAACTTGGCATGCAGAACACTTAGCAAGAAAGCAGCGCCCCTTACCCACCTCTGGGCCCTTTGGCTAGTCTGTTTCTCTGAAGGAAAAGAAATACACATCTGTGGGGCTACTGGCTGTTCAGATTAGAGCTTCGTGGCAACCAGGCACCAATCAGTTGGATTTCTTTCTATAGACGAACCCCCAACGCTTCCTCTTTGAAGAAGGTGCTCTCTGATCTCACACCACACCCTCAAGGATCCTGTTATTATCACTGGATTGTGTCTATTGACAACTTCTAACAAAGTGAATGCTATGCTAAGTGCTTCCATGTGTGTGTTAAGTCACTTTAGCTGTGTCTGATTTTTTGCGATCCCACATAGCTTGCCAGGCTCCTCTGTCCATGGGATTCTCCAGGCAAGAATACTGGAGTGGGTTGCCTCCTCCAGGGGATCTTCCCAACCTAGGGATTGAACCCGCATCTCTTATGTCTCCTGTATTGTCTGGCAAGTTCTTTACCATAAACGTCACCTGGGAAGCCTGGCTTCCATGTATATTATGTCATTATAACAGCATTAAATAGCTATTATCATTCTCCCATTTTGTTAGTGAAGTGAATGAGGCTCACTGCAAATAAGTAACTTGTCTAAGGTCTCAAAATCAATAAAAGAGCTCAGTCCTGAACCCAGTTCTGCTGATGCTAGACCCAAACTCTTAAACATGATGCCGATACTTCCCAAACTCTAACACGTACCTGAATCAGCTAGGCATCTTGTTTAAACACAGATGCTGATTCAGCAAGTCTGGAGTGAGGCCTAAGCATCTGCATTTCTATAAGCTCCCAAGGGGTGCTCCTGCCTGCTGTGGGTCTCAGGACCACAGTTTGAGTACAAGTTTCTAGGCTATATGGCTGCCCTGTTGCTCCCATTTCCTCTCTGGCTGGGAGCATTCGACATTGAAAGCTGTGAGGAGGTGGCCAAGCTCCAATCCACTACTCTCCTCTCACTTTAAATGACAGTTCATTCACAGTCACCTTGCTGACAATCATTGACTGAGTACAGCAGATTGCCGCTGTGGGAACGCGCAGAGCCAGCGGTGGAAATGAACAGGAGCCCTGGTGTGCAGGCCTGGAACAAACTGTGGCCTAGTTCCTCCCATGCCTCCATCTCCTCTTCCCCTCTCTATGACCTGTGCCTCTTACTCCAGCTACTGTTTAGAATCGCAAGTCTCCATTTGCTTGTATGGAATGTCTCCCCTACAACAACCTGCAATCCCCCCACTAGCTGGTTTCTTCTTTTTGCTCTGGTTAACCTTTAAATTTTGTCTCAAATTCAGCTCCGATGCTAACCCTTTCAGGAAGCTCCCCTGACTCCTAGTTTGATGTAAGTGCATTTCCTCTGGGCTTCTATGCACCTCTGCCCCCTTACATCCCAGCCTCAGAGCAGTGTCATATAGTCACTGGGGTTCCTCTTGCCTCTTCATTGGACTGCAAATGTCTGAAATCAGGGATGATGCCTTTATATCCCCAGTGGCTAGAATGGTACTTGCCATAGTGTAGATGCTTGTTTTGTATTTGTTGGCTGACTGACAATAAATGAAAAGCTAGTCCAAGAAACGTAGATACTGAGAATATATAGAATTGACAGATGAAGAGGAAGCATACCCTTCCATTTGCTATTGGTGAGTGTCTGGACTGGTACAACCACTGGGGTAGTATCACTCCAAATTTTAAACATGCACAAAATCTCAGTTTAGCAATTATGCTCTAAGAATCTATACAGAAACTTACATACATGTAGAAACAGATGATGGCTCAACCAGTCAACAGATTTTAACAGCCATTTAAAAAGTGACAAGGCAGCTCTCCACTGAATATCTGTCCATTTGTCTACATGCATGCAATATTCCTCAAGATTCTTTAGGCTAAAGAGAAGTTCAGAGTCCAAGACAGTGCATGGTGTGCCTTTATCTGTGGGAAAGGATGTGCTTATGTGTATATTCCACTTGCACGCTTTTATCTGGTTTTCCAAAAAGTTCCTTTAGGTTTTTCCATAAGAGCATATGAAAACCCAAACAAACTTTCTGGCCAACCTAAGATATAGCTTGAAGAAGGCAATAGCATCCCACTCCAGTACTCTTGCCTGGAAAATCCCATGGATGGAGGAGCCTGGTAGGCTGCAGTCCATGGGGTCACGAAGAGTCGGACACTTACTGAGCGACTTCACTTTCACGCATTGGAGAAGGAAATGGAACCTACTCCAGTGTTCTTGCTTGGAGAATCCCAGGGACAGTGGAGCCTGGTGGGCTGCCGTCTATGGGGTCGCACAGAGTTGGACATGACTGAAGCGGCTTAGCAGCAGTAGCAGCAGCAAGATATAGCTACAATCACCTCTGGGAAGGACACAGGAAAGTTCAAATAATGGTTGTCTTTGAGTGGTGGAGAACAGAGGAGGGAAGGAGGCTTACTCTCTCATCTGCCCTTTGGTTGTATCCTATTGTGGACATAAACTTTCTCGGTTGCTGGGGAGTTGAAGACTGAAGTACTATTTAGAGTAGTGATGTTTTTGCCCTTACTGAGGCTGTGGTCTTGATATTGAGTTTGGGTGAAGAATAGGGAGAGTCCAGTGTTAGTAATTGCATCCATGAAATTAAAAGATACTTGCTTCTTGGAATAAAAGCTATGATCAATCTAGAGAGCACATTAAAAAGCAGAGACATTACTTTGCTGACAAAGGTCTGTCTAGTCAAAGCTATGATTTTTCCAGTAGTCATGTATGGATGTGAGAGTTGGACCATACAGAAAGCTGAGCACTGAAGAATTGATGTTTTTGAACTGTGGTGTTGGAGAAGACTCTTGAGAGTCCCTTGGACTGCAAGGAGATCAAACCAGTAAATCCTAAAGGAAATCAGTCCTGAATATTCGTTAGAAGGACTGATGCTCTGGCCACCTGATGCAAAGAACTGACTCATTGGAAAAGACCCTGATTCTGGGAAAGACTGAAGGCAGGAGGAGAAAGGGACAACAGAGGATGAGATGGTTGGATGGCATCACCGACTCAATGGACATGAGTTTGAGCAAGTCTGGGAGTTGGTGATGGACAGGAAAGCCTGGTGTGCTATAGTCCATGAGGTTGCAAAGAGCTGGACATGACTGAGTGACTGAACTGAATTGCTACTGCTAAGTCACTTCAGTTGTGTCCGACTCTGTGCGACCCCATAGACGGCAGCCCACCAGGCTTCTCCATCCCTGGGATTCTCCAGGCAAGAACACTGGAGTGGGTTGCCATTTCCTTCTCCAATGCATGAAAGTGAAGTTGCCCAGTCATGTCTGACTCTTAGCGACCCCATCGACTGCAGCTCACCAGGCTCCTCCATCCATGGGATTTTCTAGACAAGAGTACTGGAGAACTGAACTGAATGTTAGTAAATATTTCCTTCAATAAAAGCACATAGATTGCTAATGTGAGCTTTTCCTAAATGGGACAGAAACTCCAAGGGAAAAACTCAGTGGACTAGCAAAAAGAGCATTGCCTACAATATTGATTCATTATAAAAACCCTTACCAATGTGGGTATAGAGGGTACATGTCTGAACATAATAAAAACCATCTATGACAAACCCACAGTCAACATAATATTCCATGGTGAAAGATGAAAGCCTTCCCAACTAAAATCTAGAATGACAAGGATGCCCACTCTCACTGTTTCTACTCAACATAGTATTGGAAGTCCTAGCCACAAACATCAGACAAGAAAAAGGAAAGGCATCCAAATTGGAAGGAAAAAGATAAAATTGTCATTGTATGTTGAGGTAGGTAGGTAGGTAGGTGAAGTCGCTCAGTCGTGTCCGACTCTTCGCGACCCCGTGGACTGTAACCTACTAGGCTTCTCCGTCCCTGGGATTCTCCAGGCAAGAATACTGGAGTAGATTGCCATTTCCTTCTCCAGGGGATCTTCCCAACCCAGGGATTGAACCCGGGTCTCCCGCATTGGAGGCAGACGCTTTGACCTCTGAGCCACCAGGGAAGCCCTTGTATGTTGATAGCATGGTAATATATGTATAAAACCCTAAAGATCCCACACAAAGACTACTAGAATTGCAAGGTGGCAGGATACAAGATTAATATTCAGAAATTGGTTGTGTTTCTTTAAAACAAACAATGAAATATCAGAAAGGGAAAATTAAAAAAAAATCCCTTTAAAAATCACATCAAAAAATATTTAGGAATAAGCCAGACCAAGGAGGTGAAAGATTTATATTCTGAGAACTATAACGCATTGATATAGGAAGTTGAAGACGATACAAAGAGAAATTGTCTATGCTCTTGGATTGGAAGAATTAATACTGTTAAAGTGGCCATACTACCCAAAGCAATCCACAGATTCAAAACAATCTCTATCAAATCACCAGCGACACTTTTCATAGAACTAGAACAAATAATACTGAAATTTATAGGAACCATAGAAGACCAAGAATTGCCAAAACAATCCTGAGGAAAAAGAACAAAGCTGAAGGCATAACTCTCCCAGACTTCAGAAAACACTATAAAGTTATAATAATAAAAACAACATAGAGTTGTCACAGAAACAGACATATGGATCAATAGAACAGGACAGAGGTCCCAGAAATAAACCCACACACCTAGGGTCAATTAATCTTCAACAATGGAGGCAAGAATACGCAATGCAGAAGAGACAGCCTCTTCAGCAAGTAGTGTTGGGAAAACTGGACAACTGCATGTAAATCAATGAAGTTAGAACACTCCCTCACAACACATATAAAAATAAACTCAAAATGGCTTACAGACTTAACATGACATCATAAAAATCCTAGAAGAGGACCTAGGAAAAACATTCTGGAAAAAAATAAAAACAACACCAAACATTCTGACAAAATCATAATATTTTTTTAGGTCAGTCTTCCAAGGCAATAGAAATAACAGTCAAAATAAACAAATGAGACCTAATCAAACTTACAAGCTTTTGCATAGCAAAGGAATACAAAAAGACAGCATAATACAAAAAGACACCCTATGGACTGGGAGAAAATATTTGCAAGTGATGTGACTGGCAAGGTCTTAATTTCTAAAACGTATGAACAGTTGGTACAACAAAAAAGAAGCAATCCAATCAAAAAATGGGCAGAAGACTTAAAAAGACATTTCTCCAAAGACATTCAGATAGCCAATAAGCACATGAAAATATGCTCAAAGACACTGATTATTAGAGACGTACAAGCCAAAACTATAATAAGCTATCACCTCACACCAGTCAGAATGGCCATCGTTAAAAAGTCTACAAGTAACAAAGGCTGGAGAGGGTGCAGAGAGAAGGGAACCCTCCTACCTGTTGGTGGAAATGTAAGTTGGTGCAGCCACTGTGGAAAACGGTATGGAGGGTCCTTAAAAAATTAAAAATACTGTTGCCAAGTGACCCAGCAATCCCACTCTTGGGCATATATCCAGAGAAAACTCTAATTCAAAAAAATACATGCACCCCAATGTTCACAGCAACACTGTTTACAATAGCCAAGACATGGAAGCAACCTAAATATCCACTGACAGATGAATGGATAAAGATGTGGTGTAAACAGAATACTACTCAGTCATTAAAAAGAACAAAAGAATGCCACTTGCAGCAACATGGATAGACCTAGAGATTAGCATATGAAGCAAAGTAAATCAGAAACAGAAAGACAAATACCATATGTTATCACTTATAGGTAGACTCTAACATATGATACACCACACAGTAAAAAAAAAAAAAAAAAAAGTGATAAAAATGAACTATTTACACAACAGTGTTAGTTTCACAGATACAGAACTCTAATGTATGGTTACCAAAGGGGAAAGGAGGGGTNAAAAAAAAAAGAAAAAAAAAAATAACCAAAAATAAAAAATAAAAAAAAAAAAAAAAAAATAAAAAAAAAAAAAAAAAAAAAAAAAAAAAAAAAAAAAAAGTGATAAAAATGAACTATTTACACAACAGTGTTAGTTTCACAGATACAGAACTCTAATGTATGGTTACCAAAGGGGAAAGGAGGGGTAGGGAGGGATAAATTAAGAGTTTGGGATTAACACATACAAACTACTATATATGAAATAAGCAACAAGGTCTTACTGTGTAGCAAAGGAACTATATTCATTATTCTGTAATTAACCGTAATGGAAAAAAATATGAAAAAGAAAATATATGTGTATAAATGAGTCACTGCTCTACACTACAAACTAACACAACATTGTAAATCAACCAGTCTTCAACACAGAGAAAAATATCATATATTAACAAATATATATGGAATCTGGAAAAATGGCACTAATGAACTATCTGTAGGGCAGGAATAGAGACGCAGATGCAGAGGACAGACATGTGGGCACCTAGAGGGACAGGGAGGTAGGATGCCCTGGAAGAGTGGCGCTGACATCAGTACCCTACCGTGGGCAACACAGAGCCAGTGGGAGTTCCCTTAAAACAGCGGGAGCTCAGCTCTGTGCTCTGTGTTGACTCCGAGAGGCGGGATGGAGGGGATGGGGTGGGAGGAAGGCTCACGAGGGAGGGGATATATGTACACACATAGCTGAGTCACCGTTGTAGAGCTGAAATTAACACAACATTGTAAAGCCATTATAATCCAATAATAAAATTTAAAAATCTATACTTCAATAATTTCTTTTTAAAGGAAGGGAGTTTCCCTGATCTTACAAGACCCAGTTCTTTCTTTATTTTGAAAAGTGAAAGTGAAGTTGCTCAGTTGTGTCCAACTCTCGCAAACCCATGGACTTTAGCCTACCAGGCTGCTCTGTCCATGGGATTTTCCAGGCAAGAATGCTGGAGTAGGTTGCCATTTCCTTATTTATTTTAATTGGAGGCTAATTACTTTACAATGTTGTGGTGGTTTTGCCATACATTGACACGAATCAGCCACGGGTGTACGTGTGTCCCCCCTCGTCCTGAACCCCCCTCCCACCTCCCATCCCAACCCATCCCTCTGGGTTATCCCAGTGCACCAGCTTTGAGTGCCCTGTTTCATGCTTCGAACTTGGGCTGGTTATCTATTTCACATATGCATGTTTCGATGCTATTCTCCCAAATCATCCCACCTTCGCCTTCTCCCACAGAGTCCAAAAGCCTGTTCTTTATATCTGTGTCTCTTTTGCTGGTAAGACCTAGTTCTTATGAATAGGGCTGTGGGCCCCCATCTGGGACCCTGGGAGCTAAGGGAAGCCAAGCTGAGACAGGCCTCATCCATTCATTGCCCTGTGTAGTCATGTCACTTCCTAAAGGATTTTGCACGCTAGGTTAGTTAAATCCAGACTCTTATCTAACCTTGCTGTGGGAGTGGGTGCATGTGGGCTGTCCCAGAGCAGACAAGTGTGGCACAAGTATCTTCCCAAGAAAGAAAGGAAGACCAAGTTTCAAAAAAGAAGGCAGAGGGCCAAAGACAGCCTTCTTTACTTTCCTCTATNAAAAAAAAAAAAAAAAAAAGTGATAAAAATGAACTATTTACACAACAGTGTTAGTTTCACAGATACAGAACTCTAATGTATGGTTACCAAAGGGGAAAGGAGGGGTAGGGAGGGATAAATTAAGAGTTTGGGATTAACACATACAAACTACTATATATGAAATAAGCAACAAGGTCTTACTGTGTAGCAAAGGAACTATATTCATTATTCTGTAATTAACCGTAATGGAAAAAAATATGAAAAAGAAAATATATGTGTATAAATGAGTCACTGCTCTACACTACAAACTAACACAACATTGTAAATCAACCAGTCTTCAACACAGAGAAAAATATCATATATTAACAAATATATATGGAATCTGGAAAAATGGCACTAATGAACTATCTGTAGGGCAGGAATAGAGACGCAGATGCAGAGGACAGACATGTGGGCACCTAGAGGGACAGGGAGGTAGGATGCCCTGGAAGAGTGGCGCTGACATCAGTACCCTACCGTGGGCAACACAGAGCCAGTGGGAGTTCCCTTAAAACAGCGGGAGCTCAGCTCTGTGCTCTGTGTTGACTCCGAGAGGCGGGATGGAGGGGATGGGGTGGGAGGAAGGCTCACGAGGGAGGGGATATATGTACACACATAGCTGAGTCACCGTTGTAGAGCTGAAATTAACACAACATTGTAAAGCCATTATAATCCAATAATAAAATTTAAAAATCTATACTTCAATAATTTCTTTTTAAAGGAAGGGAGTTTCCCTGATCTTACAAGACCCAGTTCTTTCTTTATTTTGAAAAGTGAAAGTGAAGTTGCTCAGTTGTGTCCAACTCTCGCAAACCCATGGACTTTAGCCTACCAGGCTGCTCTGTCCATGGGATTTTCCAGGCAAGAATGCTGGAGTAGGTTGCCATTTCCTTATTTATTTTAATTGGAGGCTAATTACTTTACAATGTTGTGGTGGTTTTGCCATACATTGACACGAATCAGCCACGGGTGTACGTGTGTCCCCCCTCGTCCTGAACCCCCCTCCCACCTCCCATCCCAACCCATCCCTCTGGGTTATCCCAGTGCACCAGCTTTGAGTGCCCTGTTTCATGCTTCGAACTTGGGCTGGTTATCTATTTCACATATGCATGTTTCGATGCTATTCTCCCAAATCATCCCACCTTCACCTTCTCCCACAGAGTCCAAAAGCCTATTCTTTATATCTGTGTCTCTTTTGCTGGTAAGACCTAGTTCTTATGAATAGGGCTGTGGGCCCCCATCTGGGACCCTGGGAGCTAAGGGAAGCCAAGCTGAGACAGGCCTCATCCATTCATTGCCCTGTGTAGTCATGTCACTTCCTAAAGGATTTTGCACGCTAGGTTAGTTAAATCCAGACTCTTATCTAACCTTGCTGTGGGAGTGGGTGCATGTGGGCTGTCCCAGAGCAGACAAGTGTGGCACAAGTATCTTCCCAAGAAAGAAAGGAAGACCAAGTTTCAAAAAAGAAGGCAGAGGGCCAAAGACAGCCTTCTTTACTTTCCTCTATTGCATTCTTTCCAGACAGATGGGCGAGGCTGTGCCCACAGAAGGGAGAGGCGGTGAAGTATGGAGCCTAACCCACCCTGATGAAAACGTTGATTAGGAAGATAGTGTTTGGTCTGATGACTGGAAAACATTTTTCAAGTGGCATGTCTAAACAAAGACTTTGTACTCCAATCTTGGCTGCTCACAGACTGGGGGTGTGGGTGGGGTGGGCGAGATGTGTATAAGAGACAGCAGTGGAGCCTGGTGGGCTGCCGTCTATGGGGTCGCACAGAGTTGGACATGACTGAAGCGGCTTAGCAGCAGTAGCAGCAGCAAGATATAGCTACAATCACCTCTGGGAAGGACACAGGAAAGTTCAAATAATGGTTGTCTTTGAGTGGTGGAGAACAGAGGAGGGAAGGAGGCTTACTCTCTCATCTGCCCTTTGGTTGTATCCTATTGTGGACATAAACTTTCTCGGTTGCTGGGGAGTTGAAGACTGAAGTACTATTTAGAGTAGTGATGTTTTTGCCCTTACTGAGGCTGTGGTCTTGATATTGAGTTTGGGTGAAGAATAGGGAGAGTCCAGTGTTAGTAATTGCATCCATGAAATTAAAAGATACTTGCTTCTTGGAATAAAAGCTATGATCAATCTAGAGAGCACATTAAAAAGCAGAGACATGGGGTGGGCGGGGAGGGCAGTTCATTTCCCATCTACCAGGATTCTTAAATACTGGCTAAGGACTCCTTACTTTCCGAAGTATTGATATATGACCCCACCCTAAAGTCACAGATATGGCGGCAGCCAATTAGACAACAATTACCAATGCTACCTTGTTCTTTGTAGTAAAAGAATAAAGTCAGCTTTTGTTGTGGTGGTTGTTATTGTGGATGCACATTTTACTTTTGGTTTAGAGCAAAGGGCCGTGGAAGGCAACAATGGGCTTCTCTGAAGGGGGTTGGGTGTTCCGCCATGACCTGGCATCTCTGGGGCTTCAGCGGCAAGTTCTGGCTGGGTTTACAAAGGGAAGGTAAAGCACTGTTGGTGCCAAGAGATTATCCGACCAGATTGGATGCCAGATGGGCAGCTGGAAGAGGAGACAGCATAGAGTTTGCCAAGAGTGGGTGGGGGTGGGAGTCAGGAGCTAGGAGCTAGGGCATCTCCCTGGGGCTGCCACAGATGTTCTCCACAGACAAATTCAAGGATCTGATATTCCAGCCACAGAGAGTATACAGGTTAATATCGGACCCCTTTAAGGCAGCTTAAATCAGCCCCTTCAGCCAATGCCTCCCAAGTTGTAGAAGGCACCTATTTGAACCAAATGAAGAATATTTCTGAGTGGGGTGATAGTGTGCTTAGAGAAGTTCTTAGTGGCTGCTCAGTAGAATCATTAGAAATCAAAATATAAATACTCAGGCCCCACCCTAGACCAAACAGTCCAGAATATCAGGGGGGAGGATTCCACGTATTTTATGAAAACTCCCATTTCTTCTCCCTGTCATCACTTAGGTGAACATTTGTCCAAGGCAGACAGCTTTCCTTTAAAATGTCATTTAAAACTTCTATTATTTATCCCTCTGTCTAGAACACAGTATTTTAAGAATTAAATCCTCAAAACCAACTCACGAGGCATAACAGTAATCCTTTCTTGAGATAAGAATATTGAGGTTTCCATCCAGTGAACTGACCAAAGCCAGAGCTGATACACAGTGGAGCTGAGATGAACACCTAGGGGCATGTGACCCCAAACGTGCCTAATTCACAGCTGGAAGCGACCTTGCTGGTCAGCACAAGCGTCATATTTTTTGACTTTTAGAAGAGCCAGTGAGCGATCAAACAGGGACAGAAGGAGGTTTAGCATGTTGCTTAGGACCACCCAGCAAACCTCGGCAGAGTTGAAACCAGAGGCCACGTTTCCTGACTCTAGGCCCAGTGCCCACACCCCCCAAACAAATAGCTGGGGTGCTGTTGTCTGACTAACCCCAGAGTTTCAGTCTGAAAATTTAGCAGTTCATAGAAGGAACACATTACCATCTTCCCCTGCCCAGGCAACAAGAGTTGGGTATTACTGTGTCAATTTCCTTATTCTTCATGAGTGAATTTAGCTAGAACTGGACTTCAAATGTGCCAGCCAGGGCAAATTGATGACATTCAAGAGCTGGAAATAGCTCATAGGTACATGTGCCCCTTTCAGTGACCATCAGCTAAGGGCCCTGAATAAAAGCTATACTGACTGAGTCAGGACTGCAGTTTTTCCTGAGCTCTGAAATTTGTCACACTGAACAGGGACCAATGAACCTATGTATCCCAACTGATATCTACACAGGAAAGGCTCCTTTTTCTCCTGGAGGAGACACTCTCAGATACACAGGATGCCTGTGGTATCCAGAACTGGAAGAAACCAAAAGACACCAGCAGCGTGAGATTTAGTCCCCGTGCCCAAAGAGAACTCACTGAATTCATTGTCCAAACATTTAAGTAAAGAGCTGGGGGAAGAGCATTCCATTCAGAGGGGACGGAATTAAATCAGAGAAAGACTTGACAATATGCATGTCCTATTGTTACTTCTTTCGGGAAAATAAAAAAGAAAAATAAAAACCAAAATATTCCCAGAGTCACCAATGGATCATTCATCTTGTAGGTTTGTAAGTATCACATGTCTTAACACATTGCTGTTTTTTATCCTTGCTATTGTTGTGTTTATGTGCATGATAATAACAGACATGTACAGAATGTACATTATTACATGCAGTATGTAAGTACGTAAGTAAGTTAACTTTTTATATACTTAAATTAGATAAACAACAACCCAGAAGATACAGACTCACAGAATTTCTTGTTACAGTCAGAAAACACAGTCCTGGGTAATGAATACTAGGTAGCAACATAGAAAAGGCTTTTGATATCATGTGAGAATCCAAAAAAGCAGCAGCTATAATTTATGTGCATGATGACTGCAAAAAATGTTAACACATGTAGTTTGTGTGTGTGAGTATGTGTGTATAATGAGGGAATGAAAAGACTGGAATGAAATTCACCAAAATGGTCATTTTGAAAATCTAATCCTCTAACAATAGGATGATAGCACTTTCGGTCCCTCTGTGAGTATATGTATCTTGTTCAAGCTACCGGGGCTCCCTGAGGCCTTCTCTGTAAGTATCAGTCAGTCAGTTCAGTTGCTCAGTCATGTCCGACTGTCTGCGACCCCATGAATTGCAGCACGCCAGGTCTCCCTGTCCATCACCAACTCCCAGAGTTCACTCAAACTCATGTCCATCGAGTCGGTGATGCCATCCAGCCATCTCATCCTCGGTCATCCCCTTCTCCTCCTGCCCCCAATCCCTCCCAGCATCAGAGTCTTTTCCAATGAGTCAACTCTTCCCATGAGGTGGCCAAAGTACTGGAGTTTTAGCTTCAGCATCAGTCCTTCCAGTGAACACCCAGGACTGATCTCCTTTAAGATGGACTGGTTGCATCTCCTTGCAGTCCAAGGGACTCTCAAGAGTCTTCTCCAACACCACAGATCAAAAGCATCAATTCTTTGGTGCTCAGCTTTCTTCACAGTCCAACTCTCACATCCATACGTGACCACTGGAAAAAGTATAGCCTTGACTAGACGGACCTTTGTTGGCAAAGTAATGTCTCTGCTTTTCAATATGCTCTCTACGTTGGTCATAACTTTCCTTCCAAGGAGTAAGTGTCTTTTAATTTCATGGCTGCAGTCACCATCTGCAGTGATTTTGGAGCCCCCCCCCAAAATAATCAGCCACTGTTTCCCCATCTATTTCCCATGAAATGATGGGACCAGATGCCACGATCTTAGTTTTCTGAATGTTGAGCTTTAAGCCAACTTTTTCACTCTCCTCTTTCACTGTCATCAAGAGGCCTTTTAGTTCCTCTTCACTTTCTGCCATAAGGGTGGTGTCATCTGCATATCTGAGGTTATTGATATTTTTAATATCTCTGCTTTTCCATATGCTATCTAGGTTGGTTATAACTTTCCTTCCAAGGAGTAAGCGTCTTGTAATTTTATGGCTACAATCACCATCTACAGGGATTTTGGAGCCCCCCCCCAAAATAATCAGCCACTGTTTCCCCATCTATTTCCCATGAAATGATGGGACCAGATGCCACGATCTTAGTTTTCTGAATGTTGAGCTTTAAGCCAACTTTTTCACTCTCCTCTTTCACTGTCATCAAGAGGCCTTTTAGTTCCTCTTCACTTTCTGCCATAAGGGTGGTGTCATCTGCATATCTGAGGTTATTGATATTTCTCCCAGCAATCTTGATTCCAGCTTGTGCTTCTTCCAGCCCAGTGTTTCTCATAATGTACTCTGCATATAAGTTAAATAAGCAGGGTGACAATACACAGACTTGACGTACTCCTTTTCCTATTTGGAACCAGTCTGTTGTTCCATGTCCAGTTCTAACTGTTGCTTCCTGACCTGCATATAGGTTTCTCAAGAGGCAGGTCAGGTGGTCTGGTATTCCCATTTCTTTCAGAATTGTCCACAATTTATTGTGATCCACACAGTCAAAGGCTTTGGCATAGTCAATAAAGCAGAAATAGATGTTTTTCTGGAACTCTCTTGCTCTTTCGATGATCCAGTGGATGTTGGCAATTTGATCTCTGGTTCCTCTGCCTTTTCTAAAACCAGCTGAACATCAGGAAGTTCACGGTTCACGTATTGCTGAAGCCTGGCTTGGAGAAGTTTGAGCATTACTTTACTAGTGTGTGAGATGAGTGCAATTGTGCGGTAGTTTGAACAGTCTTTGTCATTGCCTTTCTTTGGGCTTGGAATGAAAACTGACCTTTTCCCGTCCTGTGGCCACTGCTGAGTTTTCCAAATTTGCTGCATACTGAGCGCAGCACTGTAGAAGACTGAATGATATGTTCTCTAGAGGAAGAGCCCGATGCAGAGGACAGTGGCATGGGACAGGAGTCAGAGGCCCTGGCCTTGGCTTCTAGGGCATGCTGCCTCTTCTTGGGGAACAAACTCAGTTTCTTCACCTGCTACCTAGATGTTTAATGGTAACTCTCCCAGTGGATCAAATGTGAAGGGACCATAAGCAAAAAGCCCAAATTTGCAAAGTTCAACATCCTAGGGGCCAAGCAGTTAGCCTAAGGGACGGAGGTGGACCGGGTAAATTTGACAGAGATGTCCTCTGCTTCATAACAACTTAAGACTCTCTGATTATCACAATAAATACATTCTCCCATTTTTCTTGAAACCTGTAAGCCTTATAGGTTCATCTTCCATTTTTCTACCTTATAGAAACATGGACATGTCAGATATCTCTCTTTTCTATCAACTGTATTTTGGAAAAATGTGCATAGTGAACTTGCTGCTGGACCTCAGTGCAGGGATGGGTATAGAGAGAGGGGGTGGGGGACATGATGAGCTGAGGATGGCACACCCAGCTTGGGGAGCATGGACTTCTTAATTCAAACCAGTTATCACCACAGGGAAACACTGGCTTAGTGGGGAGACTTCTAACTCCATTTTGAAATCTCTCAATTTTAAGACATTGAACATTTGAAATTAACAGACTCGTACATGCCTAACAAAACCTGTTCAGATTACAAACAAGACCAAGGGCTGCCATTTTGAGAGCAATTCAGGGTTTATACACCCTTCTCTTTCATGTCCTGGAACCATCCCCTATCTCCCCTCAAGAAAGGTCACTTGCAATTCAAAGAGGGAAAGGCAGGCACTTACTATGGAGCTGCTGAAGGCCACAGAAGGCTGTGAGATTTCACAGTGCCCCATAGACCTTTGTCGCGAGTGGCCTTGGATGGGTACACGGGCACTCTGGCTCCTCCTCAGAGGCTGGGACCCTCCTTGGCCCCTCATTGTTGCTGGGCCCTGGTTCCTTCGGGCTGGGAAGGACAAACACCGGTATTGGGTCCACTCTTCACTGTCTGAGTCCAGCTCCTTTGGGGTCTCTAGTCGCTTAGCTGCAAGAAAGGAATCTTGTTATTGCATCAGTCATACCTTGGCCAGATCGTGGTTGGGAGATGCTAGACTTTGGGGGTGAAGCTAAAAGAGCATGGTGTAAGAACATTATGCTGCTCTAGATAACAGACAGCTGGCTACCCTGACTGGTGAAAGTAGGGTGCAACTTGGTCATATAGGTTCAAATCCTGGCCCTCCTACCTCCTATCTATGTGACTTTGAGCTTCGCATAACCACGTCTCTACTTCCTCTATTAGGGGTTATAAAAACTATCCAACTCATTGTTTTGGAAACTTAATGATATAATGGTATGTATAAAAGACTTAATATATAACGATATAAAAGTGATAAGCATACTCTAAGTACTGGTAATGGTAGCTGTAAATTAAGATTAGAAGCTCCCATGTACCTGGTTATCACTGTGGCAAAGGGGATTGGACTGCCTACAGTACCTTCTCTTTTCTCTTTCTTAATCCCTCCCACAAAAGAATGAAGAATGAAGGAAGTGGGGTGTGTGTGTGTGTGTGTGTGTGTGTGTGTGCGCGTGTGCGCACGTGTGCTGTGGGGGTCAGGAACCGAGGGGATCAGTCAGCTGTATCAGCCACCTTTAGTCTATGCAAGATGACAACCCAGGCATTTCCTAGCCACATCCCCTAAGGCAAAGCTTTGTGTCAGTGAACCCCAAGAGGTCAGTTAGCATGGAGGGCATTTCCTGATTGTATCCCATCCCACCTTGTGCTTGTGGGCCTGTCCTGTCAGGCAAGGTAACCTGAAAAATTCCTAAACTTTGGTTGCAGGACTGGAACATAATTTGGACATCTTCTCAGTGCATTCCTAACTGATAAAAATCCTCTGTGTCAATTACACCAGGCAAAGATCCACTGAGGAAAAAGATCAAGCAGCTGGAGGGCTACCAACAGGAGATTACCCATAGCCTTCAGGAGCAAATGAAAGTTTACAAGTGATAAGAACAGCATCGATCTGTGACAAGGAGGCCGCAGGGATACAGGAAGCTACTTCCCACAGAGCCACTAAGCCTTTGCAAGAGCCAGGAGAACGGGTTTTAATCACCACTCTCTTAGGAGAGCAGGGGTGATTTCTTTATAAGAAGGATGGGGCCCCCAGGAGCCCCCTCGTACCATTTTCTTGGTGAGAATACTCGTGGCCCATGATGGTACAACGCCGGAACACCATCTTGTTTTCGGTCAGCGTTCCCGTCTTGTCAGAGAAGATGTGCTGGATCTGACCCAAGTCCTCAGTGATGTTGAGCGCTCGACACTGAATGGACAAGTCAGTCTCTTCATCATACAGGTCAAGGTCGTTGTGGAGGAAGAAGACTTGCCCGAGCTTCACCAGCTCAATGGACACGTACAGGGAGATTGGGATCAGTATCTGTGGGGAGATTGAGTCCCACTGTGTCAGATAAAGAGGCTGGTCTGCCATCTCAGGACCTTCCTGAGTGATGGATTAGCAAAAGCATTTCATGAAAACTTCAGGTCAGCTCATGCAGTGGGTTTTCTCTGAGAAATTAAAGCTCAGTGACCTCATGCCTGCCTTGGGATCCTTAGGAGAATCTGAAAAAAAATAGGCCTTTCTGAGCCAGGAATATTTGGTATGGGGTAGACACTCACCACTGCTTGTTTAATGACTGAGCTGGAAGGAGTAAGGAGCTCTAGTTAATTTACAGTCATGTTGGGTTCAGCTGTGTAACAAAGTGATTTCATCCTTGCAGTGGGTTTTCTCTGAGAAATTAAAGCTCAGTGACCTCACGCCTGCCTTGGGATCCTTAGGAGAATCTGAAAAAAAATAGGCCTTTCTGAGCCAGGAATATTTGGTATGGGGTAGACACTCACCACTACTTGTTTAATGACTGAGCTGGAAGGAGTAAGGAGCTCTAGTTAATTTACAGTCATGTTGGGTTCAGCTGTGTAACAAAGTGATTTCATCCTTTCTATAACACTGTATGTACTTTTTCATGTTCTTTTCCATTACAGTTTATTACAAGATATTGATAACACTTTATACAGTAGATTCTTGTTATCTGCTTTATATATGATAGTTGCTGCTGCTGCTGCATCACTTCAGTTGTATCCAACTTTGTGCGACCCCACAGATGGCAGCCCACCGGGCTCCCCCGTCCCTGGGTGCAGAGACCTGAAGAAACGAGGGTGTGAGCCTGAGGTTATCTGTGGGAGGAGGCATGTTCCAGGCAGGGCACGGGCCAGTGGCTGGGTGTCTGCAGGGCCGGGGTGAGAGTCAGCAGGCGTGTGTGCCGGTGTGTGGGAGACAGCTCAGAGATGTGGGCCCCGAGGGAGCGGGGCCCAGGTCACTTAGGCCTTGTTGGTCGCCTCGGAACTTTGTATTTCCCTTTGCATTCATTTCACTTTTGGTTATGAAACCATCAGAGGGTTCAGGGCAGAGGAAGAGCATGACTTCCTCCTCACATTTAAAAAGGGTTACTTTGCTCCATGAATGAATGAACTAATGAATGAAAAAAGTTGCCAGATGGAGGACCAAGAAACATGCTCAAGTACTGTACGAACTCAGACAGATGGGGTTTTGTCAAAACAAAACTACAACTTCCCCTCTCTTTTCATAGACTGTAATTCTTATTGGGCCTGAGGTGTTTTTTTTTTTTTAATCTCTTTATACCTCACTGCAGGTGTTCACCTATAAGTAGGGGCCTTTCTTACCTCTCTCTTACAGGTGATCTTTTGCCTTTTTTTCTCCTATTTATAGTTCTGGTCCTTCTTCAGTATAACAAATATGAAAACGCTAACCTGCGCTTTCTTTCTCTGAATGCTGGGGGCTCGAAAGATTTCTGTCATTCTTTGTGCTATCGGTGTGGTTCTCAGGTCAGAAGGTTCAGCAGTTCTAGATCTGGCAACAGGACAGGCACCGTAGATCTCTGCTGCAATCTTACTTTTAAATACAAGAGTCTGATAAATATTTCCCTCTGTTATTATCTGAGGCCAAGGTCCCCTCCTCAAGGCAGGGCTGGTCCTGACATTATACCAGATATGAATACTTTCAAGGGCCCATAAGAAGCAATAAATGTTTTCTCATCTCAGTCCAGTTAGTTCTTTCTCAGGGTCAGTACTGAGGTTTCTTTTTCTTTTTTGGCAAAGTTGTACAGGTGTTAGCCGTAGGTCTTTTGAGCCCCGAGTTGGGGAGGACCTCCTACCTGGAGCAGGATGATCATGGTGAGGAACATATAGAAGGCCCCAAGAGCAAGGGGAAGGTAGTTGCCCTTGGCGTCTGGCACGTCAAAGGGAGGGTGCTCTGTGAAGGTTCCATTCCAGAGGCCGTGACCTGAGAGGGGGCAAAGCCAAGCATGAGGCAAAATCTCCACTTAATCTTACATTGGTCAATTACATCAGCCCATCCCTGACCTACTGCCAGAAATCAGTGTGCTTTGGAGGAGCACATCCTTGTTCTATATAACACTGTGTGTGTATGTATTCATTTAGCTCTAAGGTGGTCCTTCACATACCCTACATTTCAATCTCTCCTCCTAGCAGAGGAGACTAGCATGGTGATTATTTAGATTTTGTTTAAGTCCTATTATACAGGAGTTGGGAATAGAAAAAGGGACAAGAGTTTGTTTCCTTTCTCCCTCATTCACCCACCCATCCAGTCATCCATCCCTCAGTCCATCCATCCACCCATCCATCATTCACCCACGCATCCAGTCATCCATCCCCCAATCCATCCATCCACCCATCCATCAACTCTGTTTACTCACTCCTCCCTGCCTCTCTCCTTCCCTCTCTTTATTCAAAATTTATTAATTCAAAAAGGAGTTGGTCCTTCTTCTTGTCTTTGAGGAGTTCCCTGCCAAGTCATGGAGTCTGATGTAAAGATACAAATCTCACCTGGCATGAGCTAGATCCTGGAATGCTATAAGAGCCCATAGCAACAGCCTCAGATACGGACTGAACCCTCTGTTTCTCTAATTATAAATGGGGATAGCAACACCCATCAAGTGCAGATTGATAAGTGCAACTGGCACTGAGCTCTCTGAATCTCAGCATCCTTATCTATCAATTAGTAACAGTAACTTCCTCATGGGGTTATTATGAAAACAGGATCGCCTTATGTGTATAATGCTCTTGGCTCCAGGATAGAAACTATAGAGAATAAAAGGCAAAAAGGATGCCACCCTGCCCCTAAGATACTTCTTTGCCCAAGAGGTTGGGCCAAATACCATCATACACAGCAGAATAAAGGAGACTTATAGATGTGAGGTTAAGGGCCAAATATACGGCAACCTACTCCAGTATTCTTGCCTAGAGAATTTCATGGACAGAAGAGCCTGGTGGGCTACAGTCCATGGGGTTACAAAGAGTCGGATATGACTTTACCTGCGTATATTGAACTGTAACTTCCTCCAATTTTAAAGGAAAACTGGAGAAGGAAATGGCAACCCACTCCAGTGTTCTTGCCTGGAGAATCCCAGGGACAGGGGAGACTGGTGGGCTGCCATCTATGGAGTCGCACAGAGTCAGACATGACTGAAGTGACTTAGTCGTAGTAGTAGTAGTATATGGTACAGAGTAAGGATCACTGGCTTTCAGAGGAGCTAGAGATCATAAAAAGAAATCAGAGCAGGCTGCCTGGAGGAGGAGGCCTGGAAGGATTCTGAAGCCCAGGTGGGTACTGGGTGATCAGAAAGGCCTGGGGAAGACAATCCAGACAAATAAAAAAGAAATTCCATCTTCATACATTAAAGTAGTGAAGTGAAAGTCACTCAGTCGTGTCTGACTCTTTGCGACCCCATGGACTATACAGTCTTTGGAATTCTCCAGGCCAGAATACTGAAGTGGGTAGCTGTTCTCTTGCCAGGCTCCTCTGTCCATGGGATTCTCCAGGCAAGAATACTGGAGTGGTTGCCATTTCCTCCCCCAGGGGATTTCCCCAACCCAGGGATCAAACCTAGGTCTTCCACATTATGGACGAATTCTTTATCAGCAGAGCCACCAGGGAAATTTGTGATAAATAACCTGAAATGGTGCTCATCTGGGAGCCATCACCTCCTACAGGAGCTATACTTTAGTTAGGTGCCAACAGAGGCCGTCACTCTATGAGTTGTTATTCTCAGACATGAGAATCCTGCCCCTCCCCATTACTTTCTCAAAGTATTTCTTCTTTGGGGCAATCTACCAAGCTGGGGGCAGGAGAAGAAGGGGACGACCAAGGATGAGATGGCTGGATGGCATCACGGACTCGATGGACGTGAGTCTGAGTGAACTCTGGGAGTTGGTGATGGACAGGGAGGCCTGGCATGCTGCGATTCATGGGGTCGCAAAGAGTCAACACGACTGAGCGACTGAACTGAACTGAACCAAGCTGCTTCTGGTTTGCCTGAATCTTGTCTAACTCTGTGCCCCTTTAATCATTAACTTCCTTTCTCTAGAGACACAGTGACATGATCGTCAATGTCCTTTCCAGATTTGATGGTCCCTAAAAAACCTTCCCCAAATGGAGCCAAGAGTTTTGCAGCATCTCTGGGGACACGGATGGACCACAAAACCAATGGGTGGTTTTCTTGTTTGCTGGCTTCTGCTCCCTTCAGGTTCTGCCCTTCCAGCTTTGAGCCCCTCTTGGAGTGCTGTGAGATACACCTGGGAAGTGCATTCATTCAAAACTCCAGGCCACGCACAAGACTAAACCCGCTGTCTTCACTGTGGTGACACATAAGAACTTTGTGGGCTGAGCAATGTTTTAGGCCTTGGACGCTGTCTTTGAAAACAGTGATGAGGACCTCCCTGGCGGCCCAGTGTCTAAGATTCTGTGCTCCCAGTTGCAGGGGGCCTGGGTTCGATCGCTGGTCAGGGAACTAGATTCCACATGGTGCAACTAAGACCTGGCACAGTCAAATAAATGCATATAAATAAATATTAAAAAGAAATAGTTTCTAAAAAAATAAAGTGTAACAACAGTGATCGGTGTGATTTCTGGTAGAAGCAAGTGAAGAGCAAACGAGACAGTTGCTCCCTGGTGCAGAG
Source organism: Oreotragus oreotragus (assembly GCA_006410675.1). Taxonomy (NCBI): domain Eukaryota; kingdom Metazoa; phylum Chordata; class Mammalia; order Artiodactyla; family Bovidae; genus Oreotragus; species Oreotragus oreotragus. Next base: position 399,562 of record SJYX01016731.1, on the reverse strand, counting down.
TCAGCAGGGTGCTCTGGACTCAGCATATAAGTCCTTCAATTTGATCCTCCCTTCTTCTTTTAAGGCCTCCTTTAGGGTGCCGAGAACCATCCTTAGTGTTAAGCCATAGAGGGGGAGAGTAAGAACGAGCATCGTACTCACTGCCCTGCCTGCGCTCCAAGGATCGACTGAAATAACTGATCACTCCTCCCACAGCGGTCTACGTTAGCTGTAGTAGACCCTGGCCTCAGCTTGCTTCTGTTCAGGGTTCCATTCTTGGCCTTACTCTTGCCGAATAGCCAAACTCTCCTCTGCAAAAGAATGATTTTCCCTCCTGCCGCTCTGCTTTGTCTGTGCTGTGCTTGGGGTAAAGCGTCCTCTCTTTTCTTTCATAGCTGCCGGCCCCATCCTGTCCCTGCCACCGCCCTCTTCTGGTGAGAATAAGCTTCAGCAAGACTTCCTTCCTTGGTGCTCCCGTAACACCCACAGCAGGCTGAATGGTGTCCCCTAAAGTGTCTGTGTACTCAACCCGGGGCTCTGTGAATATGCAGATGGGACTTTGCAGACAGGATTGAATGAAGGACCCTGAGATGGCAAAGAAGAGCCTGGACTATCTGGGTGGGCCTGACGATGGTATTACAAGTGTCCTTATAAAAAGGAGGCACAGGAAGCTATGCCCACAGACAAGGAGAAGGAGATGTGAAGTAAGGCACTTTGAAAACGAAGGCGTGTGTGTGTGTGTGTGTGTGTGTGTGTGTGTGTGTTTCTGTTCAGGGTTCCATTCTTGGCCTTACTCTTGCCGAATAGCCAAACTCTCCTCTGCAAAAGAATGATCTTCCCTCCTGCCGCTCTGCTTTGTCTGTGCTGTCCTTGGGGTAAAGCGTCCTCTCTTTTCTTTCATAGCTGCCGGCCCCATCCTGTCCCTGCCACCGCCCTCTCCTGGTGAGAATAAGCTTCAGCAAGACTTCCTTCCTTGGTGCTCCCGTAACACCCCCAGCAGGCTGAATGGTGTCCCCTAAAGTGTCTGTGTACTCAACCCGGGGCTCTGTGAATATGCAGATGGGACTTTGCAGACAGGATTGAATGAAGGACCCTGAGATGGCAAAGAAGAGCCTGGACTATCTGGGTGGGCCTGACGATGGTATTACAAGTGTCCTTATAAAAAGGAGGCACAGGAAGCTATGCCCACAGACAAGGAGAAGGAGATGTGAAGTAAGGCACTTTGAAAACGAAGGCGTGTGTGTGTGTGTGTGTGTGTGTGTGTGTGTGTGTGTGTGTGTTCATTCGCTTAGTTGTGTCTGACTCTTCGTGAGCCCTCTGGACTGTAGCCCTTCAGGCTCCTCTGTCCGTGGGATTCTCCAGGCAAGAATACTGGAGCCATTTCCTTCTCCAGGGGATCTTCCTGACCCAGGGACGGAGCTCGAGTCTCCTACGACTTCTGCATTGGCAGGTGGATTCTTTACCACCTGGAAGTCCTGAAAATCCCCCAACGCCGCAAATGCAGAAACCCAGGTGGCCAGTAGAAACCAAAAAGACAAGGGGCCGCTCCCCCCGCCCCGGGTCTCCGGAAGGAGCCAGTCCTGCAGGCACCCTGGTCTTAATCCAGTGAAACTGATTTTGGACTTCTGAACCCCGGATATGTAGCAGAATCAGCTAGTGTCGTTTTAAACCACTCAATTTGCATTAACCTTTTACAGCAGCACTAGGAAACGAACACAGTACCTGGTGCCGTCCTCACTGAATGCGACAGATGGTGTTATTGATTCTGTTCTCAGGCTGGACTTGTTCCTGCTGGACTCTGAGGACCTTCCTGCTCTCTGAGGACAGTCCTGTGATTGATTCATCTGTTACCCTCTCTGGGTAAGGGGGTGCCTGGGTTCAGGAAGTGTTTCCTGAATAGACACATAACAGATGTTCTTCCTACGATTTAGGGCACATACAACTTTCAGAACAATGGCACTTGCATTTTTGGCTGAATGGGCACCCTGTTAAATACAGAGCAGGCTTGCTTTTATTTATTAACTTCTTTTCGTAGATAAGGAAACTGAGGCTCTGTGTTGAGGCAACTGGCACAAAAGAAACAGAAGATGCCTGTGGGGCCGTTCTTTCTAGAACATTCCATACCTACAGCTCCAATGAGGCACATGAGGAAGAGGATGCCGATGCAGGAGAAGATGTCTCTGTTCATGCGCCGCTCGATCTTGCTGCGTTTGTACCGCGGGCCGCTGTTGTTCAGCATGGCTTTCGTCTCGTGGCCTTTGCGGGAGAAGAAAGATGGTCAGTCTTGGGCCCCCCATTTGCCTCTTACTCTTTCTGCAGGAGACTTACCTCTGTGCAGGGCAGGAACAGAGTGCAGACAGAGAGAATGGATGTGTGGACACAGGAAGGGACTTGGGATGGTGGTGGGATGAAATGGGAGAATAAGATTGATACCGTGTGTAAACAAGATTGTGAGTGGGAGCTGCTGTGCAGCACAGGGAACTCAGCTCAGTGCTCTGTGATGACCTAGAGGGGTGGGATGCGGGGGGATATATTATACAAATATGTGGACACAAATGGCTGATTCATGTTATTGTATAGCAGAAATTAACACACACTATAAAAGCAATTCTACTCCAGTTGAAAAAAAAAAAAAA
>SJYX01016731.1:385081-396678 GCA_006410675.1 Oreotragus oreotragus | reverse complement strand
TAGACCCGGCTCCTGTGTGCGCGCAGGCTGTGTCCTACACAGCTCAAGAGGCAGCCCTCACTTTGTAGCTGTCATCAATTTGTAAGCCTCTTAGGACACATTTCTAGCAAACGACTGGAGGCTGTCTTCTAATTTGCTCAAAGGGGCAGTTATGGGTTAGTGGTCGGATACAGTAGTGAAGACAGATGATTCACATGCTGGTGAAAATACACAAGCAAACAAGTAAATAAGGTCATTACAGTTGGTGATAAGTCCCATGAAGTAAACAATAAATAAGGGCTAAAGATGTAAGAGATGCCATCAGAGAGCACGGTCATGGAGGGTTTCTCAGAGGAGGTGACGTTTAAGGGAGATATGAATGGAGAGCGAAAAGTTGGTAGAAAAGGGCTTTGGGCTGGAGAACAGTACATGCCAAGGCCCTGTGGCAGCACTGAACTTGAGGCCAGTCATTTTCATGCTTACTTCTTTACTAAGGTGTTTGTTGCTTGTGCAAGAGCGTAGTGGCCAAAGGCCTCCACCCCAGCATTAACTCTGGGCAGCTCCTCTCCTGTCTTGGAGTTCTGCATAAAATTTTGTTCAAAGAAAAAATAATGATATTTAAAAACTACTGATCTTCTCCAGTTGCCCCTTTTCTCCAGTTGGAGAAACCCATGGCGGAAGCATAGTAGGGACTTGTTCCGAGTGAAAGGATACATGAACATCAGAGCTGCGTGGAGAACCCAGGATGCTGATTCCCACTCTATTTCTCCTTCCACTGACCCCTGGTACCCAAGTCGCCCAGCTAAGAGCTGACAGTCTAGCTAAGCCTTGTCTTTAAACAGAGCCTTTCCTTTGGGGCTGCTAAATTTTAATTACTGTGTCATACCCCTCAGAAGACAAATTAAAAGACACCAGTCACATGTTTCCTGTGCAAAACGAAAGAGAACCAATACATCAGCTCTAGCAGCGAGTGGTTTAACGCTGTTTAGCTGGTGGCCTTGTGGATTTAAAGTGGCAGTGAGACCGCAGGAGTGAGCATGCGCTGGGCTTGTCATGTCAGACTCCAGTCACTGCAGTTGTTCAAGGCTGCCACAGCTGGGGCCCCTGCCTGCCCTGGGCTCACCCCTACAAGGGGACCTGGGACCACCCCCTTCACCCACCCCTCACTTCCTAAGACTCCTCTGTCCCTTTGGCAAAATGTGGTCTCACGGGGGAGGCATCATGGTGTGGTGGACAGAATGTGGGCTCCAGTGTCTGACAGAACTTGGCTCTCAGGCACTTGACCTTGGGCTGGAGGGAACTAATCTCAGGAGACATGTGACCTTGGTGGAATTAATCCTTTTGTATCTCAATTCCTCGGCTGCAGAATGAGACATTATGGTTGTGTGCTCTGGCATAAGGGAATGAACTGACACATATAAAGTACCTAAACTGGTTTCTGGTACACAGTAGGGCCTCAATAAATGTCTGCAGTGAGAAGCATACACCTCCACGTGGAATTTCTTCCTCTTGGAACACTCGACTTAGCTTTTTTTGCCTTTGATCCTGAGGTGCTCCTGCTGTGTCCATCTATACCACCAAGGCAGAGAGTACAGCTCCAGACCAGTCATTCTCCACAGGGGACTTTGTTCCCCAGGGGACATTTGGCAAAGTCTTCAGAAATTTTTGGTTATCATCTTTGAGGAGGTGGCGCGAATGGCATCTAGTTGGCAGAAGCCAGGGCTGCTGCTAAACACNGGAGGCTGTCTTCTAATTTGCTCAAAGGGGCAGTTATGGGTTAGTGGTCGGATACAGTAGTGAAGACAGATGATTCACATGCTGGTGAAAATACACAAGCAAACAAGTAAATAAGGTCATTACAGTTGGTGATAAGTCCCATGAAGTAAACAATAAATAAGGGCTAAAGATGTAAGAGATGCCATCAGAGAGCACGGTCATGGAGGGTTTCTCAGAGGAGGTGACGTTTAAGGGAGATATGAATGGAGAGCGAAAAGTTGGTAGAAAAGGGCTTTGGGCTGGAGAACAGTACATGCCAAGGCCCTGTGGCAGCACTGAACTTGAGGCCAGTCATTTTCATGCTTACTTCTTTACTAAGGTGTTTGTTGCTTGTGCAAGAGCGTAGTGGCCAAAGGCCTCCACCCCAGCATTAACTCTGGGCAGCTCCTCTCCTGTCTTGGAGTTCTGCATAAAATTTTGTTCAAAGAAAAAATAATGATATTTAAAAACTACTGATCTTCTCCAGTTGCCCCTTTTCTCCAGTTGGAGAAACCCATGACGGAAGCATAGTAGGGACTTGTTCCGAGTGAAAGGATACATGAACATCAGAGCTGCGTGGAGAACCCAGGATGCTGATTCCCACTCTATTTCTCCTTCCACTGACCCCTGGTACCCAAGTCGCCCAGCTAAGAGCTGACAGTCTAGCTAAGCCTTGTCTTTAAACAGAGCCTTTCCTTTGGGGCTGCTAAATTTTAATTACTGTGTCATACCCCTCAGAAGACAAATTAAAAGACACCAGTCACATGTTTCCTGTGCAAAACGAAAGAGAACCAATACATCAGCTCTAGCAGCGAGTGGTTTAACGCTGTTTAGCTGGTGGCCTTGTGGATTTAAAGTGGCAGTGAGACCGCAGGAGTGAGCATGTGCTGGGCTTGTCATGTCAGACTCCAGTCACTGCAGTTGTTCAAGGCTGCCACAGCTGGGGCCCCTGCCTGCCCTGGGCTCACCCCTACAAGGGGCCCTGGGACCACCCCCTTCACCCACCCCTCACTTCCTAAGACTCCTCTGTCCCTTTGGCAAAATGTGGTCTCACGGGGGAGGCATCATGGTGTGGTGGACAGAATGTGGGCTCCAGTGTCTGACAGAACTTGGCTCTCAGGCACTTGACCTTGGGCTGGAGGGAACTAATCTCAGGAGACATGTGACCTTGGTGGAATTAATCGTTTTGTATCTCAATTCCTCGGCTGCAGAATGAGACATTATGGTTGTGTGCTCTGGCATAAGGGAATGAACTGACACATATAAAGTACCTAAACTGGTTTCTGGTACACATTAGGGCCTCAATAAATGTCTGCAGTGAGAAGCATACACCTCCACGTGGAATTTCTTCCTCTTGGAACACTCGACTTAGCTTTTTTTGCCTTTGATCCTGAGGTGCTCCTGCTGTGTCCATCTATACCACCAAGGCAGAGAGTACAGCTCCAGACCAGTCATTCTCCACAGGGGACTTTGTTCCCCAGGGGACATTTGGCAAAGTCTTCAGAAATTTTTGGTTATCATCTTTGAGGAGGTGGCACGAATGGCATCTAGTTGGCAGAAGCCAGGGCTGCTGCTAAACACTCCCCCCACAAAGAACAGTCTGGGACAAAGGTCACCGGTGTTGAGGCTGAGCACCCCTGCTCTAGATGACAACACCTAACACCATTAGTACCATTTCGGCTCACATTTTTTGAGACCCTGATGTGTGCCAGGCTAGTGTTAAGCCCTTTTCACAGATCATCTCACTTGAAACTTACAGTCCTATGAGATCACGTTAGCAGTGCCTATTGTGTGGAAAGCTTGACCGGCTTTTCAGGAACTTGCAGCCAAGGGCTGGTTTAGTGTGTGTGAAAGTTGCTCAGTCGTGTCCGACTCTTTGCGACTGCATGCACTACACAGTCCATGGAATTCTCCAGGCCAGAATACTGAAGTAGGTAGCTGTTCCCTTCTCCAGGGGATTTTCCCAGCCCAGGGATTGAACCCATGTCTCCTGCATTGCAGGCAGATTCTTTACCAGCTGAGCTTCTAGGGAAGCCCAGGGCTGGTTTAGCCCCAGGCAGTCTGACTCCCGGAAACCCTGATTAACTCCCTCTCTGTCTGCCCTCTCATAGGCCACTTCCGTCACTCACTCAGAGCTTTGTTTCTGCTCAGGCAGAGAAGAAAACTCAATGTTTATGAGAGTTTTTTGGTGGGGCAGGGATTACTGAAGGGCTTGTGTTTACGTCTGCCAGACAGCACTGAACTCCACTGTCAAAGACCCTTGAAAGCAGTGACCTGTGTTGACAAATATAACATCCCTCCATTAGGGAAAGCCAGCTAGATTGTGACACTATTCAAAAAAAAAAAAAGCCCTACTTTTCTCTCACAGTCTGCTAAAGGGAGTCATAGGGTAGACTGATATGTTAGTGCTCTTCCATGTCTAACAAAGTTTGGATTCTATGCACCAAAACATACCAACTAAAAGTAAACAAGATATTATGAGGTGTCCCAGTGAGTGCAAGATCCAGGAAAACTTCTTCTGGAGAGTTCCAGGGAAGGTAGACACTCCAGGGAGACTGTGTTACCTCCATAGATGTTTGCAGTTGTTCAAGTGAAAACAGATATGTATTGAGCACCCATGGAGCACCAGGTATTAGGTACTGGGGCTTCAGGCGTCCCAAGACCCCCTCCAGGTCTCATTATGAGAAGTGCTGCTTTACCTTTTTTCAAGGGGAAGCAAAATCAAAGTGCAAAGAAGAGACAGACCACCATATACAGAGCCACAAAATGAATAAAACTTATAATAAAAACAACTGCAAAAACAACCAAGACTCACTGTGCCCTCATGTGCTACACATGGCAGTGGGTGCTTTCTATGTCTGGGTCACTGTACTCTCATGAGTGCTTTATGAGGCAGATACAGATGTTATTCCCACTGTACAGATGAGGACACTGAGGCACACACGGTGATATTGCTAAGGAGATGTTCTTCATTCCACCTATGGTTAGTGTCACAAAACCATTAGGGATGCTTGAGTCCCCCTCCCTGTGTTATCCAGATGAGCGACTGACTCGGAATTGAATTATGTCTCCTGTGGACCAAGTGAGCTGCTGTGATTCCAGCCTCAGTTCGCTTAGCTGAGAAACAGGAAATCACATGCCCCTACCCTTTAGATGTGAGCTCCCACCAACTAAAGATGAATTTGGAGGAGGTTTTGGAGGAAGGAGGAGAAAGGGCAGGGACGTAGGAAAGTGTTCAGGGACAATAACCTGTGTAGATGACAATCCCGACAGCCACTTCAGTGTTTCTGATGGTGCAGCCTCGAAGCAGAAGACTCTCACTGCCAAAGCCTGTCCTGGTCTGATCGGGATGTTCCCTGGAGATGATGAAGGACAGGAACGGTTTGGTGGCATCTCCACACTTTCACTGGTTAGTGTTTCAGAAGTGGTGAGTGAACACGATCCCCCTTCTCCCTCTTCTTCAGAAGAGCAGTATTAACTTGGAAACTAATTCCCATGTTTAAATGCAAGACTTCATTGGTCCTAGGACACCTAGTGGGGACTGGACCATTAGAGGAGAATGACCCATCCCTAAGGATGTGATTTTGCCTAAAAGGCAGAACTCTGATGAGGAAGATTCAAAATGGTTTTAGGGATGAAATGTCGGGGAGCTGACCCTGCAAGGACAGGCGCTGTGCTCCCTGAGGCAGTGTTCACACATGCACTGTCACCAGCTGCTGGGTCTGCACCCACACAAGCTGAAGGTCCAAGTCTATAGAAGACAAGGGGCAGTCGCACCTCTCTTGTCACGAGATGATGAGGAGGGCAGCGCAGAGTCTCCCCCCTTGGCCTCTCGCCTGTGCTGTGCTTCTCTTGCATCTTCATAAAATAGACAGACCTCACAGCGGGAGGACCAGCGGCCTTTGTGCAGCACCCCGGGAGGCAGCTTCTCAAATGGGAGACCCGTAGGGTTCTTCCCTTCTTCTAGGCTCAGGAAGCATCACAGTTTCCCACTTTACTCTAGAAACTTCTGAGACAGCCCACACCAGGGTTGACTTGGTGTCCAGTCCTCATTTAGTCCTGATGCCCTCCCCCTCTAGCATTTTTAGGAACTTTAAATATAACTTTCTCACAACACTGGGGAGAACAGAACAGTAATCATATGAACCCTAATGGATTTTCTCTCCTTCTAACTCTTTAATACTTCATCTCTCTAGGTCCAGTGATGTTTCCTATGTATTAAATGATGTTCATGACAACCTTAGAAGGTAGGTCATGTTTCATACCCATTTTAAAAATAGGGAAACTGAGGCAATCATAGTACACGGCAGAAAGGGGATTCAAATCCAGGAAGTCTGGCTCCAGAATGCTACAATACCACTCAATACACTCAGAATGACTCTTTACTGTGTTTATAAACTATATTACTTACATGATTTTATTTGACTCTTCACAGCCCTGGGAAGTTAGCAGGGTGATTATCCTTGCTTATGAGAAAGTTGAAACTCAGAGAGGGTGAAAGATCTTTCCAAGGACACACTTCCAGGACATAGGACATCCCAGGACTTGGGAACCCAGCTCCCAACACCAAGCCTCATGTGATTTTCACCACACTGGAGTTCTTAAAGTAGCACCCCATTAATTTACATTGAATCAGTCATTTCCATTTGCAATTCTTTTGAATTTAATAAGGAAATATCTTAGTTTATCTCTGTTAATCCTTTCTAGCACTTATTTATTTAATTTTTTAACACAGAGAAGGTTTTGGCAATAGTCTGCAGTTAGAGTAAAATAACTGTTTTGATTTCATTTTACTAATTTTACTGTTATAAAATTTATATATGGAAAGTAATACCACCATAAATCTATGGCAAGCTATACATAGCAGTGATTCCAGTTGCCCATAGTGCCAGTAACATAACTTTTTCTTCTGAAATAAATTAAGAGAAAATTAAGCCAATTAAAATTTTGTAATATATAGTGTTTATGAATGTGATACAAATCATAAAGGTGCTCTGAGAATGGCTGAAGTTGAAGACCCACCTGTCCTTATGGAAGGAGCTGCTACAGATAGAATATTGAATGATTCACTGTTAGTAGCTAGTGGTTTAAAGGGCATTTTTATGATGCTCTAAGGTGATAACCTATGACAGCATCTTCCTTGTCTCCCGGTCATAATGTTCCTTTTTCAGTACAAAGGGACTGTGATCTCATAGCCCTTCTATTTAGTGCACTGTTTACAGGGATGTTTTATTTAACTGACTCATGGCAGTATTTCTCCACCTTGATACTACTGACTGTTTGGGTGGGATTAGTCTTTGTTGCGGGTCTGTTCTGTGCGTTATAGAAGGCTGAGCAGCATCTCTGATCCCTACCCACCAGATGCCATCAGCACCTCGTCTTAGTTGTGATAATCAACGACGTGTCAGACACCATAAAGGTCCTCTGATAGAGAGGAGGGAAAGGGGTTTGAGAACCACTGCTTTGGACTGATCTTATTGCTTAAAAATTGCATTGTCAAATCTGACATTCCTAATCTTCAAAGCATTAAAAACTACTCAGTTTCTAGCCAGCCTGGGTAGCCCCAAGAGAGTTCCTACATTAAGGAGGCCCAAAGAAGTTTCTGGACACCTGGAGGCATCAGACCTTTGCTTTGCTCAGCAAGAGAGCTTAGATCATCTGTGGGTGGTGGGCCTCAGCAGAGATGTGGGAGCATGGTGGAGAACTTGCCAGCATCCCATGGGTTGGCTGCTAGACTGACTAACTGGACTTTCCAGGCTCGCCCAGGAGCCCTGGGCAGGTGGGGCAAGTTGCCTTTAGAGGCAGTGACCAGGAAGAGGAGGTTCTGGGGGTTGAATGGAGCTGCTAAAGTTTTGTCTGAGATGAGGCCAGGCTTAGAAAGGCTGGCTGCTGGCATGAGCTGTTTTGGGGAGAAAGGATTACAAACAGAAACCCAGCAATGAGGCTGCTCTCCAAGAGGATGGAGAGCCTTGGGATGAACCAAATCCACAAAACTTGTGCGTGAGGGAGGACTTCTTGCCAGGCAGGTGGCGAGCTCCGCTTCGCCAGATGCCCGCTATGAATCCTCGTCTCCTCCAGGAACTTGCACCCTTCTCTGTCTCCATCTGTGCTCTTTAATTTTTAAAAAAGTAATTTGCACTGAAAATCTGCCATTTCTTTTGCATTGTTCTTGCTTTCCCCCCTCTTATCTTGCTCCTCAAGACATCTCATATGGCCTGGGAAACAGTGGTTGGAGGGAAAGCCCTGACACCTGCCTCCTGAGAAACCTCCTGAAGTCTCATTGCAAGCCTATTGGTAGAGAAGCTGGAATAACACGTCTGCGCTCACTGTCTGCATGCAGACAATGCAAAACTCAGGGGTTAGAGTGAAAAGACAGGATGGAAGTCCTGGCCCTGCCTTATAGCTCCTGTATGCCTCCGAGGGAATCCTGAAAAATCTTATCGTCAGATCTCCCATCTGAAAACTGGGAATCAGAATTCTCACTTCCCTGGGTTGTTTTGCAGATCAAATGAGATGATGTTCTGAGAAAGTCCTCTGAAAGTCTTAAAGCCCTGAATAGGGCCTTTATTCATATCTTCTACCACTGCTCTTTTATTTATTTATTTATTTATTTGGTCTTTTGCACTAAGACCAGTTGTCAAATGTGGGAGCAAAATTACAGCAAAACTCTCAGGCTGAATCAAAACTGAAATAATAGCAACAGTAATTGCAACAGCAGTAACACCATGAACTATCTACTCTGCCTGTTACCATGCTTTGTATATGACCTACTCTCAGACAAGAAAATTCCTGTGAGGTAATCTTTATTTTACAGAAGTGGCAATGAAGGCCCAGAGAGGTTAATTAATTTACTCAACGTCACACAGCTTGTAAGCAATAGAGCCTGGTTTTGAACCTAGGTCTGTCAAACTCCTAAGTCCCCGTTCTTACCTACAGTGCAATAAAGGCTCCTTCAGAATCTGGTCTAAATTTAATCATACTTGCCTCCCCTGAATCAGAGTGTGGTCTCGAATTTGATGCTGTTTCACAGAGTTCTGAAAAAACTATTAGTGAATTAAAACCTGCAAGATAATTAAATGTCACTCCATCAGCAACAAAGACTGGAAAAAGTTTCTCAATTTAGTTAGGTTTCTCTAGCCTTTTCTTAAGATAAAAAGAAATAAACTTTCTTAGGACCCAGATGCTTATCTGTTTGGCCATTTCGAGACAAAACTTCTAGCTGCAGAGGCAATATTTATAAGCAACACACGGGTGGCAAATACTTACATATAACCCTTAAATTTGTTGAGATGGTTGTTGGGCTTCTCACACACGATGGTGTTGTGGAAATGTTCTGGTTGGAACTGTACCTCCTGTGAGAGAGAGAAAGCTGTGAGGTTATTAAGTCAGAGGGATCTCGTTTTAATAGGATCACTGGGAGAGCTAATCATGGTTAGAACCATTGCAAATAAGGTAATCCCCGTGTTGTTGCACCGTGATAATTGTAATGTGTTAGAAAAAACAGCTAACATCCTCATTAAGGAGGAAGAAGCAGATGCAGATGAGAACTTGAGTGCTTGGCAAAGGGAGGGCCCTGTCCCGACTATTTTTTTCTGGCCTGGATTTCAGTCTCTAGACTCAGGTTGCCCCGTAGAACCATGATGGACAAGTTCTACGTCTGCACTGTCTAAAGTGGAAGCCACACATCATGTGTGGCTGTGGAAATATGGTAGTATGACTGAGGAACTGATTTTTAACTTTTATTTAATTTTAATTACATAGCTACCTGGGGTTAGTGGCTACCAAACTGGGCAGTATAGAAAAAGATGATCAAAAAGAAGAAATTATAAATCACCCCACCTACAGCTAGCCAATATTCTGTGTATTTAGAATTTCCAGAGTTTAAAAAAGTATGTAAATACACCTACACACATTTATGTATGGACACACACCCACATTTATACATTTCAAAAATGAGACTTAGAGGTCATGTACAGTGAACATTTTTACACATTATTACATTTTTCTACATCTTTTTAAACACTGGGATAGAAACCTATTGTATAAATGCCACCATATTTCACTACTGAACACTGACGGTTTCAACTGTTGGCTGTTGCAAAAATGCTGTGAAAATAGTAGCTTATAAAACAGAATAAGTAGCATTTACTGGACTCTTACTTCTGTCAGATGCTGTGAGGAGAACTTAAGAAATGCTATTTTTTCTTCAAGCTCACAATTCTTCTATGAAGTAAGAACTTGATTATCGCCTCTCTAGAGAGGAGCTACCCCACGTCTGAGGTCAGGGGAGGCAGCCGAGAGGAGCTACCCCGTGTCCGAGGTCAGGGGCGGTGGCTGGGAGTGCCAGGCTGCGGCAGCACAGGGGCAGCCAAGAGGAGCTACTCCACGTCTGAGGTCAGGGGCAGCGGCCGGGAGGAGCTACCCCCTACCCGAGGCCAGGGTGGCGGCTGAGAGAGGCCACCCCATGGCACAGGAGGGCCTAGAGGAGCTATTCCACATTCAAGATCAGGAGGGGTGGTGGTGAGGAGATACTCCTCACCCAAGGTAAGGAGCAGCAGCTGTGCTGTGCTGGAGCAGCCCTGAAGAGATACCCCACATCCAAGGTAAGAGAAACCCAAGTAAGATGGTAGGTGTTGTGAGACGGCATCAGAGGGCAGACACACTGAAACCATACTCACAGAAAACTAGTCAGTCTAATCACACTAGAACCACAGCCTTGTCTAACTCAATGAAACCAAGCCACGCCTGCAGGGCAACCCAAGATGGGCGGGTCATGGTGGAGAGGGCTGACAGAACATGGTCCACTGGAGAAGGGAATGGCAAGCCACTTCAGTATTCTTGCCTTGAGAACCCCATGAACAGTATCAAAAGGCAAAATGATAGGATACTGAAAGAGGAACTCCCCAGGTCGGTAGGTGCCCAATATGCTACTGGAGATCAGTGGCGAAATAACTCCAGAAAGAATGAAGGGAAGAAGCTAAAGCAAAAACAATACCCAGTTGTGGATGTGACTGGTGATAGAAGCAAGGTCCAATGCTGTAAAGAGCAATATTGTATAGGAATCTGGAATGTCAGGTCCATGAATCAAGGCAAATTGGAAGTGGTCAAACAGGAGATGGCAAGAGTGAACGTCGACATTCTAGGAATCAGCAAACTAAAATGGACTGGAATGGGGGAATTTAACTCAGATGACGGCTATATCTACTACTGCAGGCAGGAATCCCTTAGAAGAAATGGAGTAGCCATCATGGTCAACAAGAGAGTCCGAAATGCAGTACTTGGATGCAATCTCAAAAATGACAGAATGATCTCTCTTCATTTCCAAGGCAAACCACTCAATATCACGGTAATCCAAGTCTATGCCCCAACCAGTAACACTGAAGAAGCTGAAGTTGAAAGGTACTATGAAGACCTACAAGACCTTTTAGAACGAACACGCAAAAAAGATGTCCTTTTCATTATAGGGGACTGGAATGCTAAAGTAGGAAGTCAAGAAACACCTGGAGTAACAGGCAAATTTGGCCTTGGAATATAGAATGAAGCAGGGCAAAGGCTAACAGAGTTTTGCCAAGAGAACGCACCCTCATAGCAAACACCCTCTTCCAGCAACACAAGAGAAGACTCTACCAAATGGACATCATCAGATGATCAACACTGAAATCAGACTGATTATATTCTTTGCAGCCAAAAATGGAGAAGCTCTATACAGTCAACAAAACAAGACCAGGATCTGACTGTGGCTCAGATCATGAACTCCTTATTTCCAAATTCAGACTTAAGTTGAAGAAAGTAGGAAAAACCACTAGACCATTCAGGTATGACCTAAATCAAATCCCTTATGATTATACAGTGGAAGTGAGAAA
>SJYX01016731.1:364403-382675 GCA_006410675.1 Oreotragus oreotragus | reverse complement strand
TGCTGCACTCAATATGCCAGCAAATTTGGAAAACTCAGCAGTGGCCACAGGACTGGAAAAGGTCAGTTTTCATTCCAAGCCCAAAGAAAGGCAATGCCAAAGAATGCTCAAACTACCGCGCAATTGCACTCATCTCACGTGCTAGTAAAGTAATGCTCAAAATTCTCCAAGCCAAGTTTCAGTAATACATGAACCGTGAACTTCCTGATGTTCAAGCTTGTTTTAGAAAAGGCAGAGGAACGAGAGATCAAATTGCCAACATCCGCTGGATCATGGAAAAGGCAAGAGAGTTCCAGGAAAACATCTATTTCTGCTTTATTGACTATGCCAAAGCCTTTGACTGTGTGAATCACAATAAACTGTGGAAAATTCTGAAAGAGATGGGAATACCAGACCACCTGACCTGCCTCTTGAGAAACCTATATGCAGGTCAGGAAGCAACAGTTAGAACTGTACATGGAACAACAGACTGGTTCCAAATAGGAAAAGGAGTACATCAAGACTGTATACCGTAACCCTGCTTATTTAACTGCTATGCAAAGTACATCATGAGAAACGCTGGGCTGCAAGAAGCACAAGCTGGAATCAAGATTGCTGGGAGAAATATCAATAATCTCATTTATGCAGATGACACCACCCTTATGGCAGAAAGTGAAGAGGAACTAAAAATAAAAAGCCTCTTGATGAAAGGGAAAGAGGAGAATAAAAAATTTGGCTTAAAGCTCAACATTCAGAAAATGAAGATCATGGCATCTGGTCCAACACTTCATGGGAAATAGATGGGGAAACAGTGGAAACAGTGTCAGACTTTATTTTTTGGGACTCCAAAATCACTGCATATGGTGATTGCAGCCATGAAATTAAAAGACATTTACTCCTTGGAAGGAAAGTTATGACTAACCTAGATAGCATATTGAAAAGCAGAGATGTTATTTTGCCAACAAAGGTCCGTTTAGTCAAGGCTATGGTTTTTCCAGTGTTCATGTATGGATGTGAGAGTTGGACTGTGAAGAAGGCTGAGCACTGAAGAATTGATACTTCTGAAGTGTGGTGTTGGAGAAGACTCTTGAGAGTCCCTTGGACTGCAAGGAGATCCAACCAGTCCATTCTGAAGGAGATCAGCCCTGGGATTTCTTTGGAAGGAATGATGCTGAAGCTGAAACTCCAGTACTTTGGCTACCTCATGGGAAGAGTTGACTCATTGGTAAAGACTCTCATGCTGGGAGGGATTGGGGACAGGAGAAGGGGATGACAGAGGATGAGATGGCTGGATGGCATCACTGACTTGAAAGATGTGAGTCTGAGTGAACTCCAGGAGTTGGTGATGGACAGGGAGGCCTGGCTTGCTGCAATTCGTGGGGTCACAAAGAGTCGGACATGACTGAGCGACTGAACTGAACTGAACTAAGAGATGGGTTAAGAGGCTGCCTGTGGTCATATCAGGACTAGGATTTGAATCCAAGTCTGACTGCCGACCCTCTCTTCTCACTTGTTCAACACACTGTTCCCGACCCCTACCCCCACAAACATTCTTGTAGCCAAGCATTTAAAACACATTCTTGACTCTTTTTCTCTTTTGTTAGGTATTTTAGTTTACAATCTCTTAAAGTCCAACCTGAGGAAAATTCAACTAGGGGTGAGGAGATCTTGCTTTTTAATGCTACCCTACATTGGCTAAAAGTACATTCAATCCTTGAGCCTCGGTTTTCTCATCTATAGAATGGGGCTAATACCATTGTGCCTCAGAAGACAGAATTCGTGTGGGAATGTTTTGACAGATGTAACAGGCAATGCCATGGAAGGAAGTAGTGCTAATGGGGGTGTTGGAACTGGTTCCCTGGGTAGAGCTTTTAGCCTGAGTAGTGAATTTATCACACCAAGCTGCAAGGTACAACTGTTCAAAGGGGTAAATTGATTAGAAGAAATGACAGCATCTTCTGGCTTGGTGTAAATATACTGTCCATTGGTTCTGTGGGGGTGCCAACATAAATAAACTCTCTGCTCACTTGAAATAAATTACCCGTCCAGGAGTTTCTAAAAATACAGCCCTTTCCCCTCCAGGTATTGATTTTTTCAGGGACAAACACTTGCTGAGTTCTGAGATGATGACAAATAACACCGTGATTTGTCAGCTGCCTTCGCGGTCCTGATTAAGCCATGTGCTTCCCTCTGGATCCACGCCACTCGCCTCACTGCTGGCTTTTGGAATCTGAACTCATTTCAGATGTCTGCAGCAGCGGATCTGAGAGCTAATGATCACACTGCAGTGAGCCTGTCGCCTGTTTAATCACCCCCAGGGATCCCCGGCCGTCTTGTCTCTCAGCGGGGCTTCCCAGTGACCTTCCTTCCGAAGTGTTCCATGTTCTTTTACTCTTCTGGGCACTTCTCTTGGGCGCTCTGTCCCCTTCTCCACAGGGAGAGGTGATCTTGCCCTTCCTAGCTCCCTGTCCCCTGGGCTCCTTCCGTTCTTCCCTAGATGGCTGTGGAGGACACACGGACTCCACTGTCGCCAGACAGCCCCTCAGGATTGCTGCTTTCCCTGGCTTTGCTGTAACTCACTCCAGGCAGCTGTGAGGAGAACCCAAGGACCGCAGAGGTGGGGGACTGTCAAGCCCTACAAATCTGTCAGGGGCCTTTATTCACTTTTTTGAGCTTCTAAAACTTATTATTTATTTATTGGAGTATAATTGCTTTATGATGTTATGTTAGTTTCTGCTGTACAACAAAGTGAATCAGCTGTATGTATACATATATCCCCTCCCTCTTGCACCTCCCTCCCTCTCCCCTCACCCCATCCCACCCTCCTAGGTCTTCACAGAGCACTGAGTTGAGTTCCCTGAGCGACACAGCAGCTCCCTACTAGAGTTTCTGATCCACTTCTGGCTCACTTAGCTTTTCTTACCTTCGGGATAAAGCCCACTAACCACCTTTTCTTGCTGACCCAGCCTATTACCGAAGGCACCACCCTTGAGGAAAGTAATAGCCATCAGCGTACAGGAAAAGATAAACCCCTTCCATAGAGGACAGCATCGTGTGTGGTTCTTCAGGTCCTACCCAATGATGTGAGGCATTTACTGTGTTCCAGTCATTAAGTTTTCGCAGTAACCTTAAGAGGTGTGGACAGAAGTGCAAATGCAGATCAATAAAGCACTTGTCTTATGGTTGGTAAGTAACAGAGCCAGCCTTGCAAGCCACAACATCGGAATCTGAAGCCAGTCATCAGTATCACCACAGTCATTGTTATCACTGTCACCATCATCAATACATTACATCTATTCCACGTTCTCTATGATTATTATTACAGCACTTACTGGATGCTTACTAAGTGTCAAGAACAGCTAAATATTTCACACATGCTCCTCTCTTGAAGTCACACAATAAACTGATTAGATCGGCACTGTTATTACCCTATTGTATAATACAGAAGAAGGAACTGAGGCTTAGGGAGAGTCAGTGAATTTTCCCTATGGCACACAGTTAGCAGAGCAGAAGACAGGCTTCAACCTCAGAATTTCTGATGCCATACAGCCCACCCTCTTAAACCAAAGTGCTATTCTGACGCACAAAGGAAAGATTTAAGCACTCCTTTCGGTCTTGTTTCCTTTTCTATGTTCCTTTTCCACTTCCTATGATCAAAGTACCTGATATGATAAATGAGGTCAACGTGTAGTTGACCCTTGAACAACATGGGTTTGAACTGTGTGGATCCACTTACACAGGTTTTCTTTTTAATAAACACTATGGCACTACCTGATCTGTGGTCAGTTGAACTGGTAGATGTGGAACTGTGACTACAGAGGACTGACTATAAATTATAAATAGTCAGTTATATATAAATATATATAAGCATCAACTGTGTGGATGGTTAGCATCCCTGACCTCTGTGTCATTCAGGGGTAACTATATCTGGAATCTAAATTTTAATAAAAAGCTATTGCCAGAGTCAGGGAGTGGTGGGTGGGTGAAACGGGTGAAGGAAGTAAAAAGTTAGAAGCTTCCAGTTAAAAGATAAATAAGTCAAGAAATATAATGTAAACATGGAAGCCATATTAATATTTACTACAGTGCATATTTGAAGGTTGTTAGAGTAGATCTTAAAAGTTTGATCAAAAGAAAAAAAAGTAAATATGTATGGTGATCAGTATTTAGATTTGTGATCATTCCACAATATATACAGATAAAAAGTCATTCTACTATACATCTAGAACATAAAGTTATATATCATTATATCTTAATAAAAAATATAAGCAAACTCCAATGTCTAGAAATCATCATCATTACCACCATCACTACCACCCTTCTTAACTTGGGTCAAATAAGGAAGAATCAAAAGCTAAAATACATAATACTGTCATGCTGACCTTTGATTTACTGCTATTAACATTTTTGTATTATTCTGTTTCTAAAGATTTACTTTTATGTTTCATGAAAGGTTTTGCACTCTCATTGTTTTTTCTAGTATCTACACAGATACCCGGTTGGTTGGCAGGTCAAGGTGTTTCTAAGACCAGGGTAGCTCAACCTTGTCACTCTTGACATTTCGGGCTGGATGATTGTTTGATGTTTAGCAGAAACCCTGGCCTTTACCAACTTGATGCCAGTAGTACCCTCCCTTTCTCCCTCTGAGTTGTGACAGCCAGAAATGTTCACAGACATTTCCAAATGTCCCTTGGGGAGCGGGGAAAGAACTAAACATTGTTCTCAAAGAAGTTCCAAGTTAACATGAGGTGAAGTGGCAAGGATTCTCTATCCCATCCATCCATTAAGAAGGGACACGATCTGAATTTTTCTACTTTCTTTCTCATCTACTGGAAAAAATATTAGGCTTTATGCCTGGAGGCCATAATGACTTATAATAATAGAAATCCATATATATCATGCTATACTATAGAAACTATTATATAAGCATGATGGGGGTCTAGGTTATAATGACTTATAATAAGAGAAATCTGTATATATCATTCTATACTATAAAAGCTACTGTATAAGCATGGCTGGGTCACTTGCAATATGTGTACTATCCTATGGTTAAAGATAAAAAGAGATTGATTAGGGAAAAAAATATATTTTTTATATATTGTAGAAAATGTATGGGATTTCCCTAGTAGCTCAGCTAGTAAAGAATCCGTCTGCAACTCAGGAGACTCCGATTCATTCCCGGGTGGGGAAGAGACCCTAGAAAAGGGATAGGCTACCCATTCCAGTTTTCATGGGCTTCCCCGGTGGCTCAGATGGTAAAGAATCTGCCTGTAATGTGGGAGACCTGGGTTTGATCTCTCAGTTTGGAAGAACCCCTAGAGGAGGGCATGGCAATCCACTCTAGTATTCTTGCCTAGAGAATCCCCATGGACAAAGGAGCCTGGTGGGCCACAATCCATGGGGTTGTGAAGAGTAGATGGAATAAATAAATAAGCATAGACGCACACTCACAGAAAATATATGGAAATTACTACAACTAATAAACAATGCAATGTGCTACTTCTTCCCAGTATATTTGCAATTTAAAGTAGGTACTTTCAAAGAGTAGAGGTTAAGACACAAAACTGCCTAGGTACAGAACATTCTTTGAGAATTATTAATTTTATACACATATTTTTAACATTGGAGATTTTAAAATTTGCCACCTCTTCTATGAAACCTATCCAAATCCCCACAGTTTCACCTCAGTCAATAGGAACTGTTCTTTTAACATGTTTCCACATAAACTCTCATGCCTCCATTTAACACTGGGGTATCTAGGTCTCTGCTTTCTTAAGTAAACTGTCAGCTTCCTCTAGAGCACCTCTCATGACACCTTGTGTTAACAGGCATACTATAAAGATTTGGAGCTTCAGCTTGAGGATTCATTCTTCCAATGAATATTCAGGGTTGAAGGAAATCTTTGAATATTCATTGGAAGGCCATCTGATGTGAAGAGCTGACTCACTGGAAAAGACCCTGATGCTGGGAAAGATTGAAGGCAAAAAGATAAGGGGATGGCAGAGGATGAGATGATTAGATAACATCACTGACTCAATGGACATGAATCTAAGCAAACTCCAGGAGACAATGAAGGACAGGGGGCCTAGTGTGCTGTAGTCCACTGGGTCACAAAGAGTTGGAAATGACTTCGTAACTGAATAACAACAACATAAAGATTTGTAAAGGTAAGGTTAGCTGGAGAGATGAATATTAGGACATTAAATACTGAAAGGTGATGGATGAGGAGATAACAATGAAAACCTCTGTAAAGACCTGTAAAAGCTCCAGATACGAATGTTAACTTTGATTCATGGGAATAAGATTGCTCTTGCAAGGAAATCTGGCTCAACTAAGAAAAGAAAATCTAATTCTTTGGCTCAACTAATAAACAAGAAAAAGGAGTCAAGGTCCTAGATCCCAACATGGGCCTCGATCTGAACAGACAAGTCTTCAATCCATCCACATATTCTAGCATTTATTGAATATTCATAATGTATGAGCCATGGAAGAAGTGAGAGAGAATCAGAGAGAAGGAAGAGGTTATTGACACAACTCAATTATTGCAGCCATAAAACAGCTCAAAGTTCCCAGGTTAGTCTGGTGTGTCAATTGTGGTATCTATGAAAGCAAAGGAAAGTGAGCCAAGAGTTAAGAGTGTAATGACTCTGGGATTAAGGTACTCTCATTGACCTATGCCTTGTATACAATAAGCCTCCTGGGGCCACCGGGAAAGTCAAGGTGAAGCAAAGAGGTTGAGATATATTCCTGTATCTAGAAGAGGCTATTCCCCTTGAACTAGCCTCAACTTTTACTTTCTTAGACTTATTTTTTCGGTATTCTTCATGTTGGTCAATAAATGTGATTATATAAATGTATGAACGATCTTTTGAAATTTGTTTTCTGTTCACTCACTCTCTGTTCTGGTCTCCTTTTTTTCAAACAATCCTTTAACTTCCTTTTGGAAAATTACCTTTTCTCCGTGGCTCATAATCTTCATGGGACTATAAATCAAGATGCCCTGCCCACTAGCCTATCTCACTGTGGGACTTTGACTGGAGTAGAATAACTCAAGGAAGGAAAAACAAAGGAGGCTATTAAGTAATTGCTGCTACCAGTATTCTCCTGCCATACTAGTTCTTGTTTTTGTGCCTGGGTCTTCATATGAAGCTGAAACTCCAATACTTTGGCCGCCTGATGCGAAGAGCTGACTCATTGGAAAAGACCCTGATGCTGGGAAAGATTGAGGGCAGGAAGAGAAGGGGAAGACAGAGGATGAGATGGTTGGGTGGCATCACTGACTCAATGGACATGGGTTTGGGTGGACTCCGGGAGTTGGTGATGGACAGGGAGGTCTGGCGTACTGCAGTTCATGGGGTCGCAAAGAGTTGGACACGACTGAGCAACTGAACTGAACTTCATATTTCCTTAGATTCTATGAATCACACCGTGTACTTCACTCCTTCTATTTCACCTCCCAGCACATTTTTGTGATAATACTGTTTTGCTTAAGTGAGCCAGAGTCGTTCTGTTCCTTGAAAACTAAGAATTCTAGTCAACACAGTGGTCTGCTCAATCTATTGGGTATCTCTGGGCCTTTAAAAAATAATGATGTTTACTTACTTGGTAAAATCACATTTCACAAAATGCTGTGCCTTATTTGCTTAATCTTATTTGATCTTTCCAACTCTCCTGTAAAGTGTTCCGGACAGGTTAGTCTCTTCTTCTAGGAGAGAAAACTGAGTGTTGGTAATGCTAAGTAGCTTGCTCCAGGTCACACAGCTCATGAACATCCAGTTTCGTCTCATTCTAAAGTGTGTGCTTGTTCTTTGCTGGATGTAAGCATTTAATGCTGTCTTCTTACACAACAAACCCTCTGGGCCTTTTTTATGCTTTCTTTGCACGTTTTCCATATTTCCAATTCTCTTAAAACTTCATTGCCAAGCTCAAGGGTTTTACCTCTTAAAGACCCATCTATCTACCATAGATCACAGCAGTTTCTCCTTTCTTTGATTCTAGACAATTTGCAATATCCATACCCCCATTTAGAACTTGAAGTATTTTATACTTTTAATTGTCAAATACCAAGTTATTTCTATAAGCCAACTGGTAGATGAAACAGCAACTTGTCTATAAATCCCCATGTGTACCAAAATGCTGTCTGTGGACAGAGTAAAAATAATTCTCACACATATATGGTTTTCAATTTTCTGTAGGAATTCTGGAGGTCAATAAATACAAATTTATTTTTAAAGGTCACCAAATTCATAGATTTTAATTTTAATTTATTTTCTTAACTAATAGATGCTGAAAAGACAACTACTTTCAGAGAAAAGGGACTGGGGCATAAGGATTATCAAAAAATTTTTAATAAAAATTTTCTGATTGTCACTGAGAGTCTTTATGTTAAAGAAAATAGGGACCCATAGTCCTAAGCTCTTAAAGGACAGGAAGTATGTCTTAGGCCACTTTGAAACCCCTCAAGGTCCATTAGGAAATATTCAAGAAAGATTCTTCTAGTAAGATGGCAGAGTAGGAAGACCCTGAGCTCACCTCCTCCCATGGGCATATAAAGTTATAACTATTTACAGAGAAACTATGAATGAGAATGATCTGAAGACTAGAAGAAGAGATTTTTCAAAACAAAGGATATAATGAAGGAACCACAAGTTGTTGAGTAGGAGGTACAGAGATGTAGAGATGTAGTAATAGTCAAGATCCACACCTACAGATAAGAAACTTACAAATGGGAGAGCCACAGTTGCAGAGGTTCTCCCCAGGGAGTAAGGGTCTGAGCCCCACATCAGGCTCCCCAGCCCAGGAGTTCTGCACCAGGAAGACAAGCCCCCAGAATATCTTGTTTTGAAGGCTAATGGGGCTTGTGTACGGGAGAGCTGAAGGAAACAAAAACTTCATTCTTAAAAGGCACATGCAAAATCTCACACACTCCGAGACCCAGAACAAAGGTGGTCATTTGAAAGGAACCTGGATCAGACCAACTTACTAACCTTGGAGACCCTTCCAGGGTGGCAGGAGGCACCTGGGACTCCCTCTGGGAGAGGCTGGTGGCATTTTCAGAAGCTCATTCTCCCACGACAAGGCTGGTGTTGGCAACTGCCAGTTTGGAGTCCTCTTTCTAGCCTCTTAGAGCTGGGACCTGGGCCCTGGCCCCTCATGGCAGAGGACACTGCTTTTAAAACTGCTTTTGGTGTATTCTATAGACTTTGAATCATTGTGTTCAAAAGCAGTTTTAAGAGTAAAGCTATAGAGATACAATCTTACTTCAGGAAACAAGAAAATTCTTAAAGAAACCAACATAACTTTATACTTAAAGTAACAAGAAAAAGAACAAAGTTACAAGTGAGTAGAAGAAAAAAAATAAATATCAGAGTGAAAATAAATGAAAGAGATATGGATGAAATTAAGAGCTGGTTTTTGGAAAAGATAAAACTGATAAACTTTTAGCCAGACTCATCAAGAAAAAAGAGAGAAAACTCAAATAAAATAAACCAGAAATGAAAGCAGCTATAGCTGACACCAAAGAAATACAAAGGATCAGAAGAGATTAGTATGAACAGTATATGCCAGTAAAATGGATAAGACATAAGAAATGGATAAACTCCTAGAAACATACAATCTCTCAAGACCGAGTCAGAAAGAAATATAAAATATAGACAGACCAATAACACTAATGAAATTGAGTCAGTAGCCAAAAAACTACTTATAAGCCAAAGTCCAGGGCCAGACAACTTCACAAGTAAATTCTACTAGACATTTAAAGAAGAATTAACTTCTACCTTCTCAACTATTCCTAAAAATTGAAAAGAAATACTTTCAAATTCATTCTATGAAGCCAGCATCACCCTGATTCCAAAACCAAAGACACCACAAAAAAATTACAGGCCAATATCAATGATAAATATAAATGGAAAAATTTTCAACAAAATATTAGCAAACCAAGTCTAACAATATATTAAAAAGATCATATACCACGATCAAGTGGAGTTTATTCCAGGAATCATTCAATATCTTCAAATCAATGTGACATACCACACTAACAAACTGAAGAAGAAAAAATCATATGACCATCTCAATAGATCCAGAAAAATATTTGACAAAATTCAACATCCTTTTATGGTAAAAACTCTCAACAAAGTGGGCATAGAGGGAACACATCTAAACATAATAAAGACCATGTAAGACAAACCTGCAGCCAACATTATACTCAACAGTGAAAAGCTGAAACCATTTCCTCTAAGATCAGGAACTAGACAAGAATGCCCACCATTACCACTTTTATTGGAAGTCCTAGCTATAGCAACCAGATATGAGAAAGGAGTAAAGGGTGTTGAAATAGGGAAGGAAGAAGTAAAAGGTCACTATTTGCAGATGACATAATACTGTTTACAGAAAATCCTAAAGATGTCACCAGAAAAATTACTAGAACCCATCACTGAATTTCATGAAGTTGCAGGATACAAATTAATACATAGAAACCTGTAGTATTTCTATATACTAACAATGAACTATCAGAAAGAGAAATTAAGAAAACAATTTCATTTAACAACTGCACCAAAAAGAATCATACCTAGGAATAAACTTAAGGAGATTAAAGACCTGTATTTGGGAAACTATAAGACACTGATAAAAGAAACTGAAGACAACACAAACAAATGGAAAATACACCATTCTCATGGATTGGAAGAAATAATATTGTTAAATGACCAGACTACCCAGTGCAATTTACAGATTCAATGTAATCCCTATTAAAACACCAGTGTTAAATTTCATAGGACTAGAACAAATAATTCTAAAATTTGATTGGAAGCACAAATGACATAGAATAGCAAAAATAATGTTGAAAAGGAAGAAGAAAGCTAGAAGTATCATACTCTCTGATTTAAAACTATACTACAGAGCTACAGTCATCAAAACAGTATGCCACTGGCATAAAAACAGACACACAGATCCATGGAACAGAATAGAGAGACCAGAAATAAACTCCTGTTTATATGGTCAATTAATCTATGACAGAGGAAGCAAGAATATATAATGGGGAAAGACAGTCTCTTTAATAAATGGTGCTGGGAAAACTAGACAGCTGCATGTGAAAGAAACTACACTATTTTATCACACTACATATAAAAATAAATTCAAAATGAATTAAAAACTTAAATGTAAGACCAGAAGAGATTACTATGAATAATTATATGTCAATAAAAGAAACAAGACAGAAGAAATGGATAAACTCCTAGAAACACACAGTCTCTTAAGACTGAGTCATAAAGCTCCTAGAAGAAAACATAGCCAGTATATTCTTTAACATCAGTCTCAGCACTACTATTTTGGATCTGGTTCCTCAGGAAAAAGAAACAAAAGCAAACTTCCAGTTACAAAACATATGAGCTATTGGGATGAAACATACAGTTTAGGGAGTAGAGTCATTAACAATGTAATATCTTTGTATGATGTCAGATGGTGTGGTGATCATTATGTCATGTACAGAAATATCGAATCACTATGTTTTACACCAGAACTAACAAAGCTAGTGGAGGTGATGGAATTCCAGTTGAGCTGTTTCAGATCCTGTAAGATGATGCTGTGTGCTGCACTGAATATGCCAGCAAATTTGGAAAACTCAACAGTGGCCACAGGACTGGAAAAGGTCAGTTTTCATTCCAAGCCCAAAGAAAGGCAATGACAAAGAATGTTCAAACTACCGCACAATTGCACTCATCTCACATGCTAGTAAAGTAATGCTCAAAATTCTCCANTGCCTCTCAGGGCAGTTTCACCCATGAAGGTGAATTAGAGGACGCCAAGGACAGAATCCTTCGCCACTGGCCAGAGTGAATTGGTCGAGGGTTGTGCATGCATGATTCCAGCCAGACTGATCACTCCTTGTCCCTGGCATGCTTTTCAAACTGGACAACAGGGAAAGTCCCTAGTCCCTTTTGGGAGGTGGGGCATAAAGGTAGGTTTATTAGTACCAGTTTTTCTTCCATACGAAGGAAACTGGTTTGAGAGATTGAAACCAAATGCAGAGAGAAACGCAAACAAAAGAGATGGGGACTGTAGAGATGAATCGAAATTTCCAGTTCCACCTGAGTCTAAGGTGCATCTCATCCCATATCCTTCCAATAAGATCCCTTTTTGTCCAAGCTACTTCAAATTGGAGTTTTCTCACATGCAACCAGGAGTCTTGACTAATCCATATACTAGATTAGAATGTCTTTCTTTTGAGAAACTAAATACTTCTCACATTGGCCTAAAATACCCACAATTATCCATACTGTGGATAAGGCAGAGAAGGCCACTATTACAATATAAATATGTTATCATAGGGTATGGAGAGAGTGGGAGGGAGAAAACCTTTAAGCTTTCATCTATTAACACCTTGAAAGAGAGTTTCAGTCATGTCCAACTCTTTGTGACACCATGGACTGTAGCCTGCCAGGCTCCTTCTGTCCATGGGATTCTTCAGGCAAGAGTATTGGAGTGGGTTGCCATTCCCTTCTCCAGGGGATCTTCCTGACCCAGGGCTCTCATATTGCAGGTGGATTCTTTACCATCTGAGCCACCAGCAAACGCCTAAATGAGGTTATATCTTTCACACACTAGCAGAGCTTCCTCATGAGGCCCTACAGAGATAAAGATGGAAAAAAAATTGTTAATTGTTAATAGAAACATGCAAATAGTGCTTTTAACATTGGAAGGGGGGGATCCTGTGTGTGTGTGTGTGTGTGTGTGTGTGCATTCATGCCAATTATAACTAAAACTTATAACACTTCAATATTTTCATATATATAAAAACTATAATCACTTGAGAAATGGAAAATACACATAAAGGAATTTAAAATTTACTTTAGCCATGGGAAAAATAATCAGGTGCATCAGAATTGAGCTCCACTTCTGTCTCTACACTGTATGTATTAGCTGGGTTATCTTTGATAAGATTCAATCTCTCTGAAATTGTTTCTTCATCTTGAAAATGTTGCCAATTCCACTTCTAATCCAATATTGACTGTCAACTATCGAAAGGGAGCTGTGTAGTACAGTGGTTAAGGACTTTGCTTCATGTGGTAGAAGGATTTATATGTTTAATCTTGATGAGGTTGAACAAAACTCTCTAGTTCTGAATTTGAAGTATCAGCATAATTTCTGATATATTTAATCTTTGAGTATAATAGCTTTATAATGTTGCATTAGTTTCTGCTGTGCAAAGAAGTGAATTAGATATATGCATACATATATCCCCCCCTTTTGGATCTTCATCACCCTTCCAACCCTTCCCTCTAGGTCATCACAGAGCACTGAGCTGAGCTCCCTGTGATACACAGCAACTTCCCACTGGCTATTTATTTTACACATGGCAGTACACATATGTCAATCCTAATCTCCCAGTTTGTCCCACCCTCTCCTTCCCTCCATGTCCATATGTTTCTATGTCTGCACCTCAATTTCTGCCCTGAAAAAAGGTTCATCTGTCCCATTTTTCTAGATTTCATATATATATATATATATATTCATTAATATACTATATTTGTTTTTCTCTGACTTGCTTCACTCTGTATGACAGACTCAAAAAAAGTCCTAGTTCTGTTTACTTAAATGGCATAGAAACAGTGATCAATCCGATAGCAAAAAGTACCTCTAGCATGTACTTATAATGATTTCTAAATGCCATTTTCTATCAAAAAGGACCAGATCAATCTAGGATTACTGAGGTCATGGCCAAAGAACTTGGAAGCTAATTTGAAGAAATTCCCACTGGCTAAAGGTGGGATAATCAATAAAGATAATATAATAACTGCACTGATTTGATATACATCAAATATGTGTAGATCCAAGAGTTCATATTGATACTAGAAAATAAAATCTCATTGGTCAACTTTGCAGAATGATTAGGAATCACCTCATTATTTTAAAACTGGTAAATAAAAGGAAATGATCAAACACTTATCTTGCATTTAAAAAGTGGAAACAGTGGCAGATTTTATTTTCTTGGACTCCAAAATCACTGCAGATGGTGACTGCAGCCATGAAATTAAAAGACACTCCTTAGAAGAAAAGCTATGACAAACCTAGACAGCGTATTAAAAAGCAGAGATATCACTTTGCCGACAAAGGTCTGTATAATCAAAGCTATGGCTTTTTCAGTAATCAGGTACAGATGGGAGAGTTAGATCATAAAGAAGACTGAGAAATGAAGGATTGATGCTTTCGAACTGTGGTGCTGGGGGAGACTCTTGAGGACAGCAAGGAGTTCAAACCAGTCAATCCTAAAGGAAATCAACCCTGATTATGCATTGGAAGGACTGATGTTGAAGCTGAAGCTCCAATACTTTGGCCACCTGATGTGAAGGGCCAACTCATTAGAAAAGATCCTGATGCTGGGAAACACTGAAAGCAGGAAAAGAGGATGACAGAAGATGAGATAGTTGGAAGGCATCACTGACTCGATGGACATGAATTTGAGCAGGCTCCGGGAGATGGTGAAGGACAGGGAAGCCTGGCGTGCTGCAGTCCATGGGGTTGCAAAGAGCTGGACAGGACTGAGCAACTGAACAACAACCTGAGGCGAAGCACTGACTCACTGGAAAAGACCCTGATGCTGGGAAAGACTGAGGACAGGAAGAGAAGGGGGCAGCAGAAGATGAGATGCTTGGATGGCATCACTGACTCAATGGACATGAATTTGAGCAAACTCTGAGAGACGGTGGAGGGCAAAGGAGCCTGGCATGCTCCAGTCCATGGGGTTGCAAAGAGCTGGACAGGACTGAGCAACAGCAATAACCACGCAGTAACCAAATATTTTTTAAATTAATTAATTAATTTTAATTGGAGGCTAACTACTCTACAGTATTGTGGTGGTTTTGCCATACATTGACATGAATCAGCCATGGGAGTAACTGAATACTTCATGAGGGGAAATTCCTTTTTATACATGACTTAGGGTAATACCATTTTGCAAATCCCATTGAGTTCATGGATATAGACAATAATCATCAATGACTACTTACATTGAAAAAAGACAATTAGACATTTTGTGTCTCAAGATGGTAGCACATTTTTTCCCCTATAATGTAATGTTGACATAAACACGCACACAAACACAAGTCTAAACTGAGTCTGATTTAGGCACTAAATTCAACCACCAGTTTATAGAAATATAGTGGACAGAAAAATATTAAATGGAATCACAAGGAGATAAGCAAAATCCAGACTACGGGAAATTTTACAGGGCAAACATCTTGGTTTATTCAACAGTAAAAACTAAATATGCAAGGGGGAAAAAACAGAAAGCTGAGTAGAGAAACTATAAAGTAAAAGAGATTTAAGAAAGTAATCTTTGTATTTGACCTTATTTTGATCCTCGTTCAAGCAAACTGAAAATACTGAACACTGACTTAAAAGTTGAGATTAAGGAATTATTGCTACTATTTTGGGCTTCCCAGGTGGCCCAGTGGAAAAGGATCTTTCTGCAGTGCAGGAGACACAAGAGATGTGGGTTTGATCACATCCCTGGGTCAGAAAGATCCCCCAGAGAAGGGAATGGCAACCCACTCCAGTATTCTTGCCTGGGAAATCCCATGGACAGAGGAACCTGGCGGGTCGCAGTCCATGGGGTTGCGAAGAGTCAGACCCGGCTAGAGCATGGACACAGGAGCCACTATTTTAGGCATAACAAAGAGGAAGGTGAAGTGAAAGTCACTCAGTCATGCATCTTTACATGGGCGACGAAAAAGATAAGCGCAGTTGTTAATTGCATCAGTCAGTGATGCCCCAGGCCACTGCTTTCAGACTTCAATGTGCACATGAATAACCCAGAAATTCTTAAACTTCAGATTCTGGTTCAGTTTGGGATTGGGGCCTGAAATTTTGCATCTGGCAGGCTTTCAGGCGGTGCTGAAGAAGCTGGTTCCTGTCTACTGGGTTTCGTAAGTTCTGTGTCACTGGGAAATGATCTCACAGGCACTTAAGTAGGACTTTGGTCTTCAGTGGTTTGGATAAAAGATAACTAGGAAATTGCTTGAAATACTAATTGGAAGAATTCATTTCTGATTCCTTGGCTTTGGTAAATGTTCTATACACCCTGACTTGGTTGGTCCAAGTTGCACTCTGAGAAAAGGATTTTGAAACTAACTCTCTGGCAGCCTTCAGGATGACGTGTTGTGTCACAGAAGGAAGATCCTTTAGAGAAGCTCTTTCGTGTTTATAATTTCTCTGAACCTAGACAGGAAAGGCAAGGATGAGCTGCCTAAGCTGTGATGATGGCTGGCCTCTGTGTCACTCTTCAGCTGACGTGATCATGTGGTTCCCCACAATTAATATTTTCCTCAAGCTTCCATAGGAAGGAGAAAAATTATTGTGCCCCAAATGGTTCTGAGGTTAAATTAGTTTGGAAAGCTCAGAGTTAAAGAAAGATTAATTGACCTCCTCCCTCCAGGTCTTCTCTGAGATCTTAACATATTCTGGACAATGGAACCTCTAAGAGGGGTTGACAGGACATGGGCCGCCCAATCAGATTTGACCATGGACCTTGTTTTTTAAGAACTGTTTCTTGAGATAGGGTTTGGCAGACTCCACCTTGAGAAATGCTGATCTACAGGAGCTGGGACAAAGTTTGTCTTACTGACTTTGAATTAACCGAACTTAGTGTAAAAATGGGTGTAAGTATATGATGTAGAGTTGGGAGTTTCTAGAAATCTTTGCAATTAGTAAACACTCCCTTTTGAAAAGATAAAAGTCTCATAGCCAATAGGAATAATATAAGCTAACAGAAGACTTTAATTACTTAAATTTCCAAGCAAACAACATTTGCAGGTTCAAAGTCTTCTCTGAGACAAGTGGTGCAATTTGCCTTTTCTGTACCCCCAGATTTTCATCATCAGATGGAGAAACGGCTACCTCACAGGGTGGTCACGAGGACAAAAGAAAATGGGCCCAAAAATGCTAGCACATGTAAGACGTCTATAGGTGATGGCTTTATTTTCATTATTACAATGAAATTTTGGAAGTAACCCCTTCCTTTTCTTATATAGATTTTTAAGGAAGTGGTTGTAGGTTCATATTATCATCTGGGAGAACATTTAAAAAGTATGCATGCTCAGACCCCATGAATTATAACTTGGTGATGATAAAGGGGAAGGATATATGTATACATCAAAATGTTTCTCCCTGTGATGGCTATGATACATCTGAAACACCTTCAGTGCATTTAAGGCACATCTCTTGTGATCCCACCTCTCCTACAGTAGTCCTGGTATACGGTCCTTGCAATAAAAGGTTTCTGTGTTTAAATAATTAGAAATGTTACATACCAGAACTTTCCCTGACCCCTCCTCCTTGGGGGTTATTAAAGTATCTGAGAAGGTCTGCAATACACACTATTTGAAAACTTGAAACCTATGGTCGTCTGATCTTACTTGACAGGGTGAAGGATATATGTATACATCAAAATGTTTCTCCCTGTGATGGCTATGATACATCTGAAACACCTTCAGTGTATTTAAGGCACATCTCTTGTAATCCCTCCTCTCCTACAGTAGTCCTGGTATATGGTCCTTGCAATAAAAGGTTTCTGTGGTTAAATAATTAGAAATGTTACATACCAGAACTTTCCCTGACCCCTCCTCCTTGGGGATTATTAAAGTATCTGAGAAGGTCTGCAATACACACTATTTGAAAACTTGAAACCTATAGTCATCTGATCTTGACAGGGCAATATGTATTTTTCCTTGCAACTCTCATGGACATCTTTGTTCAATATATTTGAGACATATTATACATATGTTAGAAGAGAATTCTATCCATATTCAGAAATCTTTTTGCATTAAAGACATAAGGGAGAAGCAAGACAGCAAAGAGCAGCTAAAATTCCTCCTCCCCTGGGATCTGGCTAGGTCTGCTTTTACCATTCCTGCCTCTTGTTACTTAAAAGTGGAAAGAAATATTGAAAACGACACATGTGTGCTTTCAAGTAAGCGACTCTGGGTCAAAGCTGAGTGAGAGCCAAAGGACCAGGGAAAAGAGCTACTACACATTTTAAGAGCTGAGACTGGACAAACTTGGCTTTGGATTGTGATTCCAGTACATCCCAGCTCGATGACTTTGGATACGTTACTTCACTTCTCTGCGCCTCATCTGTCTTGTGTGTAAAAGGACTTCAAAAAGGAGCATTAGAAAGCAGAAATACAGACACAGACATAGAGAACAAATGCCTAAATACCAAGGGGGAGGGGGCGTGGGATTAACTATGTATAAAATAGATGAGTGATGAGAACTGACCGTAGAGCACAGGGAACTCTGCT
>SJYX01016731.1:332093-360078 GCA_006410675.1 Oreotragus oreotragus | reverse complement strand
AGCCAGGACATGGAAGGAACCTCAGTGTCTGTCAACAGAGGAATGGATAAAGAAAATGTGGTACATATATACAATGGAATACTACTCAGCCATAAAGAGGAACAAAACTGGGTCATTTGCAGAGATGTGGATGCGCCTAGAGACCGTCATACAAACACCACGTATTAACACATCTATGTGGAATCTAGAAAAGATGGTACAGATGATCTTATTTGCAAAGAAGAAAAGAGACACAGGCACAGAGAGCAAACATCTGGAAACCAAGCGGGGAAGGGGTGGGTGGGATGAACTGGGGGACTGGGATTGACAAACACACTATTGATACTATGAATAAAATAGATACCTAATCAGAACCTATTGTATAGCACAGGGAACTTTACCCAGTGGTCTATCGTGACCTAAATGAAAAGGAAATCCAAAAAGGAGATATATGTATATGTATAACTGATTCACTTTGTGGTACAGTAGAGACTAACACAGCATTGTAAAGCAACTATACACCAATAAAAACTAACTAAACCAAAATGTTATCCGGAAACCCATCAGGGAATTTGGGTCTTCTGAGCACTAGCTGTCCTGGACTACTTGTATGAAGCCTTAGATTAATTGCTGTGTTTTCCTTCACTATGATCTAGCATCAGTAGATTGACTGCAGCACATGGGCAAGCAGAATCAGGTTTAGTTCAGTAACGATTCAGTCCTCAGAAGCATGCTATAGAGAGGATACTATTTTTGTGTCCATTTTCCAGATGAGGGAATAAAGGGTGAGGCAGTTAATAAATGGCAGGGTTGGGCTTTGAGTTCAGCTCTGCCAGACTCTAGAGCCTGGGTTCTTAACCACAAAACAGTCATGATTTCTCCATGATGTCCAAGGTATCATACACATAAGCAGGGATTAAATTAAAATGTTGATGATCATTCCCTGTTCCTAAAGAGATTTCAGTACTGTCACAAAGGTAAGACATACAAAATGGAAAAACAGTTCATGATACCTTGCTGCCTTTATGATGGTGTCAAAGGAGTACTAGAAAAAATTCATAGAGGGAGAAATTGCTGGAGCTGATCTGGACAGGATGAGTGGGGATCAGATAAGCACAGAAACGTGGAATGGTCTCAAAAGTAACTGAGCAGATACTAGACTCCTTGGATTAGAGCAAAGAGCAGTTTCTTCAACTAAACACACGGGTCCCCTTTTAAGGACTCTGAGGGTTTCAGCAAGTTATTTACTTTCCCAAGCCTCAGTTTCCCCATCTGTGAGAAGGGGATGATGTTTATCTCAGAGAGTTGCTGGAAAGATTGTGTGACTGCAGCCTTGAAATTAAAAGACCCTTGCTCCTTGGAAGAAAAGCTATGACAAACCTAGACAGAGTACTAAAAAACAGAGACATCACGTTGCCAACAAAGGTCCGTCTAGTCGAAGCCATGGCTTTTCCAGTAGTCAGGTATGGATGTCAGAGCTGGACCATAAACAAGGCTGAGTGCCAAAGGTTGATACTGTTGAACCATGGTGCTGAAGAAGACTCTTGAGAGTCCCGTGGATAGCAAGGAGATGAAACCAGTCAATCCTAAAGGAAATCAACCCTGAATATGCATGGTTAGGACTGATGCTGAAGCTCCAATACTTTGGCCACCTGATGCGAAGCGCTGACTCATTGGAAAAGACCTTGATGCTGGGAAAGACTGAGGGCAGGAGGAGAAGGGGCTGAGAGAGGATGAGATAGTGGGATGGCATCACCAACTCAATGGACATGACTTTGAGCAAACTCTGAAGGATATGAACCCTGGTGTGGACCCTGGCATGCTGTAGACCATGGGGTCAGAAAGAATCGAGCATGAATCAGTGACTGAAAACAACAACAAAATGCTTGGGGAAGGAGGCATCTATTACCTTCTCCTCTACCTACCAGATTGAATCCAATTTCCAAGCAGAGTTGGCTGACATCTTCCCCTGGCCCTCCAGTTAAAGACCTTATCTTAGAAAGAGCCCTACCTGCTGTGAGAAGCCCTTCACAACCCGCCTCTGTTTGAGGTTGGTCTCTCCATCCAAGTTGGCAGTTTCCAGATGGCAGACCCCACTGGGGTCCGAGGAGAAGAGGAGGAGCATGTCGGCTGGGATGATCTCGTTGCACTGCATCTGGATGAAGTCCCCCACACGCACATCCTTCCAGCACTTCCGCACGTAGCTCTGCTCTTTCCTGGGGTGGGAGGAAGACAGGGGTCAGGGCGCATGTTAAGGTTCTCAGAACATCAATGAATGAATGGAAAAAGTCCCCCTCCCCGTACCTAATATCCCCCAATCAACCTGTCACAAGACTGCTCTGTATTCTACGTGCCCCAAATGACCACAAGCATCATCTCTAGAAAAGCTAAGCACGATCTATAGTTTCCCACTAGTAAAGATCTCTCCTGATGGCCATGTGGAGTTTTGACTGACTGCTGACTCTTGACTGGTTGCTGTGCTCAGCCCTTGCATCCTGGCAGGAGAAAAAATTTAAAGGAGAAGGTGACCATATATTCATATTAACATCATATTCTTTATAAACTTCGCTTCCCAGAATACCCAGTTATCACTGAGGAAAGCAGGGCCATAAAAGACTGAAGAATAGGACATGTGGCTTCTGGTTATAGGTGGAGAGTGGCATTAGAAAGGTGAGAATATAGCCCACTGTCTAGGAAGATGTGAAGGGTGCTGAAATAGGAAACAGGGAATTAGGGAGACGGCACCAGGAACATTGACAGGATGGGCCCCACACTGATCACAGGGTCAGAGGGCTAAAGAAGTCTGAGAAATGATGCACTTGCTCTTCCCATCCAGTTTATCAGAGCTTACACAATGATCGGGGCAGCAACAACTGTGAATCTAGCATTTCTACCATGCCAAGTACCGGTATAAATTAATATTTCATTTGCTTGCATAATAATGTAGAAGATATTATTATACTTATTTCACAAAGAGGGAATGGAGGGTTTAGAAGAAATTTCCCAAAGTTTTACAAAAACAGAGCTGGACCCTGAGTCTGGGTCCACCTTGACACCAAACCCAGTTTTCACTGCTGCACAGGTATCCTACCTCCTCGGAGACATTCCCCTCTTTCTTCTCCAGTGAAATGGCAGCGTCAGCTATTATACCCCCAGCAAAAAGACTTGTTATTCCCCAAGGCAATACATTTCATCTCCAAGAGATCTCATTTTACAAATTCTTCCTTCTGATTAACCAAATATTGAACTCATTCCGTTCTCCCAGGCAAACTGATTTATTCCATCTCCTACCATTTAAGAAATATTTTGAAGTATTCATCAGGCATGCTCTGAAGCCTTTTGGACTTGCCAAGTCAAATTTAACTTGCTAAGTGCTCTCAATTATTATGGGTGGCATAGTTTCCAGATCTGTCCAGAAGTGAGGGCTCTTTTAAGATGGTTTGGAAATCTCTTTAAATGTGAGATTTGGGACCAAACCTATATTCCAGATGTGGTTCTTTTGAATTAGGCTCAGCTGGCTTGCAGGTGAACATCTCTGAGGCCAGCCAGGCCTGGAAAGGCAGCTCTCCTTTGCTGTTTTTCTCCACGGATGCTGAGCCCCTCTGGGCATGCTGTTGCTTCTGTTTCTGTAGAAATCTGAGCTGCCCTGAGCATGACAAGACCACTCTTCTGCAGACAGAGAGATGTGACTAGAATGTCACTTTTCTCCTCAGACTGAAGATAAAGGTTTGAGCTTTCTCCTTTCTTTGGGGCACTCTAGAAAACCCTGAGCAGGCCCTCCTAAGACTGCATTTTCCTTGTCATAAAAGATCCGTGTGAAGGACTCCCCCCACTTTCCTGAAATAGATGTATATGCTTTGGAAGACTTTTGGAAGGCCACCCAACAGAAGATCTGATCAAAATCTATAAAATAATCAGGAATTGCAATTAGGGAGCAGTCTTAAAACTCTCAAGACCCACAGAAATCTTCGGAAGTGCCCACAGCGCAGCAGCCACAGGTTAAACTAATTGGTGGGCAACATTGTCCTAGTGGAGACCACTTCTGAGCATTTTGAGGGCAGTGCATCTGCAGCATTTCAGTAATTCTTTTAATGGAAAAAGTAGGTTTCTAAGCCTTTTTCATTCCCTCAGCTTGTTTTATGCTCTCCCACTTCTCTGTTATTTTTAATTTTTTTTTTTTTTTTTTTTACCATGAAGAATAGAGATAGTTTTCCCAGATTTGTTTCTCACTGCCATTTCAGAGAAACACTTATATGCTGATTCAGGAAAACTTTTTTTCTTTAGAGCAGCCTTGGGAATACCTGTTAAATGTCCAAATTTAAGGCTACTTAAAGAAATTGGAATGGCAGATACTTTCCATGGGAAAAGGATCTTACGTGGTGAAGGAGGGAGGCTTTCTCTAGTGTTTTTTCTATTTTCCCCCCTCTTTGTGAGAGGGCACTTAAAAAAAAAATTCTTGAATAGTACAGCAAAATTGCTCCAAACGATTGCCATTCAACTTGTCTATATTCTTCTCCACTTCCTGCCTTTGACTTCTGTCCTTTGGGAATGGCCCACTCCCAAAGGTGACCTCAGCACTCTGCTTGGTACTTGAGATGGGATTTCATGAGAACAGCACTAACTCTGAGCAATATTCTAACTGCCAATACTTTCAGAGAATGATGTTTCAGGAGGTTTGCAAAAGCTAGTTGGGAGTGAGTGCCATATACATAGACACACCAAAGGCAGGCCAACACACCTCCACCCATCAATATTGAATCTCATTCTTCTTCCTTCTAATAAAGGACTCCACTGTTTATTACTGGAGGAGGAAATGGAAACCCACTCCAGTGTTCTTACCTGGAAAACCCTATGGACAGAGGAGCCTGGAGAGCTACAGTCCATAGGGTCGCAGAGAGTCGGACACAATTGAGCATGCATGCATTACTTATTATGAGTTGTGAGTTATTAAGAGAATGGAAGATGGAGGTTATGCAGATGAATTATGAAACATAAATATCTGTATCTATATAGATAATTATGAGGAGTCACTTCTGTGAGTTAGGCTGGAGTGCTGTCTTGTCAGTTCCCATGGTGATGATAGGTATCGCAAGATCAATGGAACCACACAAGCAGCTACACATCAGGCTGGCCTCTAACTTTTCTCCATCATTCCTTGGACCCCAGGGAGGTCTTGCTCAGTACTGCTGTCCTGGTGATAATCACCTGTGTTTCCTTTAGATGTAATCCTCTCTGCCTTAAGATGACACGCAGTGCTGAAGAACACTCTTAGTCCCTGCTGTAGGCTCACCCTCCCCCAAACAGAGATTGCCCACCTCCAGGTCATGCTGCTCAAACAGAGGCCCATACACCTGCAGGCATATATCCTGTCATGTGTCCAGGAGCACAGAAGCTATGGAAGCAACAGATTTTGGGGAGGGTGTTTAAAATTTTTTTTGGGGGGGACATAATT
This sequence comes from Oreotragus oreotragus, assembly GCA_006410675.1. Lineage (NCBI taxonomy): Eukaryota > Metazoa > Chordata > Mammalia > Artiodactyla > Bovidae > Oreotragus > Oreotragus oreotragus. Next base: position 354,647 of record SJYX01016731.1, on the reverse strand, counting down.
TAGTAATTTAGCTGGTATAGAATTTGAATTACATTTATATTGATTGACCCAAACATAGTAATGTTATAGAAATGGAGTTAGATTTTATAGGAATTTGGGGATGAAAAAAAGTGACATCGGAGACATTTCCTTCTTGCACTGGGTTATTCTGTGCTGATTTTCTGATCCCCTGGGGACCCACTCTGTCTCCTCAACTGTTAGAAATATAACTGTGGAAAAGGCAAGGGTGCACAGCCCTGGAATCCAGCCCCAGGAGGTGCTGAGTGGCTGAATCCCACTGAGGCAGAAAAGTGGTGTGCTTCTGCACTGAGGGACACCCAGATGTAGCCAGCAGCTGGCTGGGAGCCACCTGCGGGAGTCATTCCCTGGTTAATCCAGCCCATTTGGAACAGATGCCCTGGGTGGACATGTCCACATGCTCCTGATCGTTTCCCACATGCTCAGTGAGTCCACACCTGGGAACTGATTGCTATTTTAGTTTCATGGCATGTTCACTCCTGTTTAAAAATAAGACAAATCAACATGGCTGCGGACAAAGACTCCATCTGGCAGATTCTGCCTTGGGGAGAAATTAAGTGGTGCAGTGCTAAATGGCTTTCTGAGAGGAGCTAGGGCTTATTAAGAGGTAAATAAACAGCATGAGAGGTTTGTAAACAACTAGTTCCTGTGGGGAAGCAGGTGAAAGGTGGGGAATGGAGGAGGAGAGGGTGTTTAAGGTCCCATTTCTCAAGTACTATGTGGGTTTGGGGTTTCCCAGGTGGCACTAGTGGTAAAGAACCCACTTGCCAGTGCAGGAGATATAAGAGACGTGGGTTCAATCCCTGGGTCAGGAAGATCTCCTGGAGGAGGGCATGACAACCCACTCCAGTATTCATGCCTGGAGAATCCCATGGACAGAAGAGCCTGGTGGGGTCGCAAAGAGTTGGACATGACCGAAGCAACTTAGCATGCACACACATGAAGGTCTTATGTTTTAAGGAACTGGAGTAGAGGGGATTTATCAGGAAGCTTAGCTGTCTGTAGGATTTCCCACCTGGTATAGGATGAGCTGACCTGAACTGTCCTTCAAGAAGCTGGCACGTCACACCCCAAAGGGTCCATGTCATTACCCCAGGATGCAAGGGGAAGCCAGTGAGAATGAGTGCAGTATAGGGACTAAGAGTGGGCCTGAATCTCAACTTTACCACTACGACCCGAGTGACCTTGGGGAAGTAACTTAATCTTCCAGAGACTATCTTCAGTTGAAGGTAATACATGTATTTGCCTCAGAGGGTTTTTAAAAGGATTAGTGAGATGACCCATGTAAGGGACTGAGAGCTTGGTTTTGCACTTAGTAAGGACTCACTAAATACAAGCTGCTTTTATGCTGCTGATGACAATGATTGTTAATGTTATGGGGAAGGCTAGCCACCATTGTTGCCCCAGAATTTTCTTCTTCATGCTATTGGGATGCCCACTTTATGTCTGTAATTACATTTCATGAGTTGGGTTCAGACACATAATGTGCAAACACATTTAAAGAAACTTTAAAAATCCAAACATTTTCCCCAAGCCCCAAAAGAAGGGTCATATTTAGCCTATGGAAGACTAAGGACTCTGAATGCTGGTTACTGGGCAAATTCTCAGAAATATATATCTTTAAAATCAGGGCTTCCCACCAAGGTTTTGAGGATGTTGAAAAACTATGAGTAGTTCTAAAGTTTATATAAAGAGCCAAAAAAGGCCAACTAGCTTTAAGACTTACTATAAAGCTACAGTAATAAAGACAGTGCAGTATTGGCCAAAGAACAGACTAATAGATCAATAGAACAATAGCCCAGAAATAGATTCACATAATTAGAGTCAACTGACCTTTGACAAAGGAGCAAAGGCGAAACAACTGAGCAAAGATAATCTCTTCAACAAATGGTGCTGGAACAAGTGGACATTCAAATGACAAAAAAGAAAAAAATAGAATCCAGACACAGATCTTATACTCTTCATAAAAATCAACTCAGAATGGATCACAAGCCTAAACGGAAAATGCAGAACTATAAAACTCCAAGAAGACAACATAGCAGAAAACCTAGGTGACCTTTGGTATGACAATGACTTTTCAGGTAAACACCATAGGCACTATTCATGAAAGAAGTAATTGATAAGTGGGATTTCATTAAAATCAAAAATTTCTGTTATATGAAAAATGATGGCAAGAGAATGAGAACACAAGCCACTATCTGGGACAAAATATGTGTTTGCAAAAGACACATTTGATAAAGGATTGTTATCTGAAACATACAAGAACTCTCAAGTGTTAGTCACTCAGGGTCTGACTCTTTGCGACCCCCATGGACTGTAGCCCACCAGGCTCCTCTGTCCATGGGATTCTCCAGGCAAGAGTACTGGAGTGGGTAACCATTGCCTTCTCCAGGGATCAAACCCAGGTCTCCTGCACTGCAGGCGGATTCTTTACCATCTGAGCCACCAGGAAAGCTCTTAAAACTCAACAATTAGAACAAACAACCCAATTAAAAAATGGGCCTAAACAGACACCTCAACAAAGAAGGTATACAGATGCCAAATCAGCATACAAAGAGCTCCATGTCATGTGTCATCAGAGAAATACAAACTAAAACGAGATATCGTACATCCCTATTTGAATACACAAATCCTGAACACTAACAACACAGCATTTTCTTCTTCAGTGCTACTGGGATGCCCACGTTATGTCTGTGATTACATTTCATGAATTGGGCTCAGACACATAATGTGCAAACACATTTAAAGAAACTTTAAAAATCCAAACATTTTCCCCAAGCCCAAAAAGAAGGTTTTTTTTTTTTTTTAAAACAGGTGAGGAAGCTGAGCAACAGGCACTCTCATACATTGTTTGTAGGAATGGTACAGCCATTTTGAATGGTACAATGGAACAGCCACTCTGAAAGACAATTTGTTGGTTTCCTAAAAAACTAAGGCCTACAGCACTTAACCTATATTACCATTTAACTGCCTACTTTTATTGTATTATTACTGCTATCTCTGTTTCATAGATGAGGAAACTTAGGCCCAGAAAGGTTATCTAACTGTGTAAGGTCACACAAGTACATCTACCAGGACACAGGAATGACAGCTGTGGGGGCTTCCTGGCTCCACGTGGTCTCTTGGTTTTGTTGGAGAGTGAATACGAAGCAGATGAAACCTCAGCATCTGGTGGCATAAATGAAGCCAAGAACAGGGGTTAAGAACAGGAGTCTCAGGTTTTGGAATTGTGAGCTCCATCATGGCAAGACAGAGGCTATAAATCATCATCCGCTCAGATACAAATCATGCCTGTTGACAGGAGTCCAGAGGTTTGGGGACACTGGGATTCTTGTTTTATGATTCTTCTACCCATTGAATCTAGGGGAGAACCTAATGCATTCAAACCTGACATGATAAGCTGAATTGGCCCAAATAGTTCATGGCCCACTGTGAGTGCAGGGTGAGGCTGTGGGAGTGGGCTGCGCCCCTGCAAAACCAATACCTCAGAGAGGGTGTCTATTTGGCTGGTGCCAAATGCAGAGCAGAGAGCCTCAGGGCAGATGCAGTGGTCTGCTGGTCTGTCAGCTCCAGCCAGGGGCACGTTTAATGGTCATGCCTCAAATGACACTATGTTTCTCTGTTATGTGTAGTTTTCAGATTCTTCCTGCAGACCTATTTTGCTTTGTTATTAGAGCTTGGATTCAAGCTTTATGATAAAGAGTTTGTCTTCTTCCAGGCAGTTCAAATCTCCAGCCAATGGTCCATCTTTCTTACTCCCCTGGGCTTCGCTGGTGGCTCAGCTGGTAAAGAATCTGCCTGAAATGTGAGAGACCTGGGTTTGATCCCTGAGTTGGAAAGATCCCCTGGAGAAGGGAACAGCTAACTACTCCAGTATTCTGGCCTGGATAATTCTATACAGTCCATGGGAGCAGCAATGAGTTGGACACGACTAACTGTCACTTCACTTGGATCAAGCTTATGGTGACTCCTGGCTATCAAGGTTATAGAACTATCCTTAGTAATATCTTAGCCAACATCTGCTGATGGCTACTGAACGCTGGACTGGAAGAAACACAAGCTGGAATCAAGATTGCCAGGAGAAATATCAATAACCTCAGATATGCAGATGACACCACCCTTATGGCAGAAAGTGAAGAGGAACTAAAAAGCCTCTTGATGAAAGTGNGTAAAGCTGAAACTCCAGTACTTTGGCCACCTCATGCCAAGAGTTGACTCATTAGAAAAGACTCTGATGCTGGGAGGGATTGGCGGCAGGAGGATAAGGGGACGACCGAGGATGAGATGGCTGGATGGCATCACTGGCTCGATGGACGTGAGTCTGAGTGAACTCCGGGAGTTGGTGACGGATAGGGAGGCCTGGCGTGCTGCGATTCATGGGGTCGCAAAGAGTCAGACACGACTGAGCGACTGAACTGAACTGAACTGAATGCCAGCCACTATACTAGGCATTTGACATGCATTACTTCATATAACACTTGAAGCAAACCCAGGAAAGTAGCTTTAGGGTGAAAAATTTATGAGTGTATTTTGATGTTCGGATGGCCCTGGTAAAGCCTCAATTCTACCCTGTCCATCATTCTATCACCTTTGGGTTTACCAGAGGGATGGTATATGGAGGAAAATAATAATAGCATGGGGATTAAATAGCTATTAAGAGCTACACAAATATGATATTCTAATGTAGAATACCATGTGTTAGAAGTTGGGTTGGGATAACTGGCCTGGGCTCTAGGACGGATGAAGCCACGTAAAGCCCTTGTATAATCTAAATCTCAGTCTGCGTGTACTCAGGAGTGCTATGGAAAGGGTTTGGGAGAGAGAGGTCCAGGTTCTAGAAGGGTTTTCCAAATTCAGATTTTAAGTCCTGCCACATAAAAGAGAAATGAGAGAACAGAACACAGGTTCTGCTTGGTAGAACACATGGTTACCCTGCCCAATGGAAAATGTGATTCAGTGAATGCCTGTGACCTATGCCAGTAAAGCAGGCAATTCCTCAGTTGTATGGGTGGAGAATGTAGCAAGGAAAATGAAGGTTCAGGTTGGACCTGGCTTTGAAAAAATTGAAGTTGAAGTGACTGGAAATAAAAAAAAATAATGTAGTGCTAATTATAGTACAGACATTGAGTAAACAGTTTATAAGGATTATTTCATTCAATCCACATGACCCTGGGAAACAGGTGCTAATACTGGTCCCATTTTACAGAAGATGAAATGGAGGCAGCAGGGATCATGTAACTACAAATGTCCACACATTTAGGAAGTGGTAGTTCTGAAACAAGCCCAGGTGTGACACCGAAGTCCTTGACTCCAAGTGTCCAGTAAGACGTCACATTTTAAACATCTTGTGGAGGCCACTTTATGCGCCCTCCTCTGGAACTGCACCGTCTGGTTGTTTTTATAGCTCTGTTACTGTCAAGCTCTCTCACATGTCATCTTTTCACAAAATGTACCATAGAGGGACTATGATCACTGGAGATGAGACAAATGGGGCCACGACTGCCTAAGTGGCTTCATTTAGGTCATGGAGTTAATAGCGACAGATCCAGGATCAGGATCCCTGGTCTCCTCACCTCTCCGGGTTTCCAGGGGTCTCCAGCATGGAAGGAAACTGACATACAAATAAAACCAGGTTGCAGGCCAGGCATCTGCCTTCTCCAGCAGAGCTCACCGTGGCTGGGGGCCTTCATGACCATGCTTCAGAAGACTGGCCACAGTCCTGTAGCACTGGCAATTCTTTTTATGTTATAGAAGCCAACTGACAGAAAAGAGCATCTCCAAGTTTTGGTAAAAAGTCAGAATTTAAAAGTTTGCAGGGAATTCTTTGGCAGTCCAGTGGTTAGGACTCAGAGCTTTCACTGTTCTGGGCCCAGGTTTGATCTCTGGTCAGGGAATTAAGATTCTGAAAGCTGCACAGCATGGCCAGTTCAGCTCAGTTGCTCAGTCGTGTCTGATTCTTTGTGACCCCATGAATTGCAGCACACCAGGCTTCCCTGTCCATCACCAAATCATGGAGCTTGCTCGAACGTGGCCAATAAAATGAAACAAAACTTTCTAATTGGAACCATTTCTCACCTAAGCTCCTGACATCTCTTGATCCTGGTCTTTTGGTACCAGAATAAGTCACATGTACTACCTTTGGGTGACATGTCAGGCTGTGAGCTGACGTGTTTTCTCTGCCTGTTTGAAAGTTGCTCATCCTTCAGTGACCTCCTGAAATGTCACCTCTTCAGGGAAGGCTTCCCTTGGCTGGCTCTGATATTTTTGGCAGGCAGATGTGTCCCTGCAGGCCATGCATGACTGTGACCCTCTCTCCACAGGCAGGGGACACTGTAGTTGTTTACCAGTTCCTCATGATCTATGGACCGAGAGCCCTTTGGGGCTCAAAGGGTCTTCATGTTCACGCACATGCTGGTCCCTACCTGAGACCTGCTGAACAGATGAATAAGCGTGTACTTGGCTGCTAAAACACTGAAAGGCTTTTACTGCATTACAGTATGGTGACAAAAACCTTCACGGATTTTTTTTGCTTCCCACTTCTGCTTCCTTCTTGCCTGTTTTCTGAATACCAATAAAAATGTATTAAGCTCGATGGAAAATTACAAATCTCTTGCTGGGTATGGTTTCTAGATTCATTAAATTGAGCCCTGGGAGAAACTAAGCTAATACAATTCTGAAGCTAATCTCTCCTTGAAGTCATTCCATAAATCTGATTAATGGGTCACCTTAAGACCACAAGCACAGTGGCTATATTAAAAGAAAATGCTCTAACAGGATTGTAATTCTGTTAACAAGGATTCTGCTGTTTGCAAAAAGATTTTCTCACAGTATAAATAAGTCTAGGCTGGATGATGCATGGGATTAAGGGGAGCAAAATTCTAAAGGTCCTAGTATTCAACTGCACAAAAATGAAGACATTTGACATCAGTTTCTCAAATGTGTGAATCAGAGGCAAAATGGATAGAACTAGTACTTGAGATATAAGCTTTTTAAAAAAATGTCTTCTCAGATCTTGTATTCTTTGCCTGAAATTCTGTCATATACCATCGAATGGTAGAAGTGAATTCTCCTCACCATCGGTTATTTATCTAACATTTTCTCGCTTGCTATTCTGGGGTCTTTCATAGAATTAATCCACTTCAGGGTTGGAAGAACTTTAGGGATTTACATTACAGAATGTTCCAAAGTGTGTCTGTTCCTGTTAATATGTGGAAAATAATTCACAAGGACTTGAAGATCAGAAATATTTTAAGGTGACAGTATTGAGGACATGGAGGTGGCCTCTCCAACATCTGCTCCTCCTTCTCTTGGAAATAACCATGTTTTCGTTAGGATTTTTCACCTTCCCTGGGAAGACCATATACTTTCAGGGAGGTGAACCTTCTTCCTGGGCTCTGTGACTCAGGTATAACCTTATTAGAATAATCTCAGCTCCTGCTCACAAAGATTGGTTCAGGGAAGGGCATGCGACCCACTGGGGTTCTAGGAAGTACTAAGAGGTAAAGAAGATCTGGGGAGTAAACTTCCTGAACCTTCTGAGAATGCCTCCAAAAGTCCTTTTGTTTCTCCCTTGGTGGGTTATTTTATGTAGACATGAAGGCCGGAGCTGCTGCAGTCATTTCATTACCATGAGGGAAATCTGCTTGAGGATAAAGATGGCATAGAGGGGGACCAAATGAAAAGGACAGCTAAGTGCTGCAGCTAGCATACCACCGACTGACTGACTGAACTACGCCTGATCACCTGCCCACCTCAGGACACTTGTAGTGACTTGAAGAAGCACAAGCTGGAATCAAGATTGCCAGGAGAAATATCAATAACCTCAGATATGCTGATGACACCACCCTTATGGCAGAAAGTGAGGATGAGCTGAAAAGCCTCTTGATGAAAGTGAAGGAGGAGAGCGAAAAAGTTGGCTTAAAGCTCAACATTCAGAAAATGAAGATCATAACATCCAGTCCCATCACTTCATGGGAAATAGATGGGGAAACAGTGGAAACAGTGTCAGACTTTATTTTTGGGGGGCTCCAAAATCACTGCAGATGGTGACTGCAGCCATGAAAATTAAAAGACTCTTACTCCTTGGAAGGAAAGTTATGACCAACCTAGATAGCATATTCAAAAGCAGAGACATTACTTTGCCAGCTAAGGTCCATCTAGTCAAGGCTATGGTTTTTCCAGTAGTCATGTATGGATATGAGAGCTGGACTGTGAAGAAGGCTGAATGCTGAGGAATTGATGCTTTTGAACTGTGGTGTTGGAGAAGACTCTTGAGAGTCCCTTGGACTGCAAGGAGATCCAACTAGTCCATTCTGAAGGAGATCAGCCCTGGGATTTCTTTGGAAGGAATGATGCTAAAGCTGAAACTCCAGTACTTTGGCCACCTCATGCGANGTTGGAGAAGACTCTTGAGAGTCCCTTGGACTGCAAGGAGATCCAACTAGTCCATTCTGAAGGAGATCAGCCCTGGGATTTCTTTGGAAGGAATGATGCTAAAGCTGAAACTCCAGTACTTTGGCCACCTCATGCGAAGAGTTGACTCATTAGAAAAGACTTTGATGTTGGGAGGGATTGGGGGCAGGAAGAGAAGGGGACGACCGAGGATGAGATGGCTGGATGGCATCACTGACTCGATGGACGTGAGTCTGAGTGAACTCCGGGAGATGGTGATGGACAGGGAGGCCTGGCGTGCTGTGATTCATGGGGTCGCAAAGAGTTGGACACGACTGAGCGACTGAACTGAATTGAAGAAACAAAATCTCTTCATTGTTTAAAAGTGTTTGAGTTGAGGTTTCCACTTCTTGCCATAGAGTATCTCAACTGACACAACAGTTCAATAAAGTCGGATAGTTCCTTACTGAAGGAAGGAACTTGTTTGACTCAAGAGCTTTATAAAGGAATTATTATTTTCCAGGTTTAATTGGCAGTGGGTTCTGTTCTTTCAAAGTTCATCCCATAGGACAAGATCTAGTCTGACTTTTGGGTTTTACAAAAGTAGAAGCTGAGACCCAAAAATTTCAAGGACTTTTCTAAGCTACCACTAGTAGTTAGATGCAGATCTGGGCCTAGAGTATAGGCCTTCTGACACCAAGGCCTGCGTTCTTGCTTCAAGTTCATACCACCTCTCTACAGAGATGTTCCCTCACTGAAGGTGAATCTCAAAAGGAGAATCTAATTATTCTTTTGCAGCGATTCCAACTTTCTATGATATTATAAACTGAAAGTTACAGATTAGGGGGCTCAATGGCAAAGTAAGAATTTTAGGTCAAATAAAATAGGTCTGAAGTTTTAAAAAATGTATCAGTTGTCAACACTTAAAAATCAGGTCATTTCAGGACTTGCCTGGAGGTACAGTGGTAAGAATCCACTCGCCACTGCAGGGGATACAGGTTCAGTCCCTGGTCAGGGAAGATCCCACGTGCCAAGAAGCAACTAAGTCTGTCTGCCACAGCTACTGAAGCTTGTGTGCTCTAGGGCTCACAAGCCACACATACTGAGCCTGTGTGCCACCACTACTGAAGCCCACACGGTCTAGGGCCCAGAGCCGCTACTACTGAGCCTGTGGGCTGCAGCTCCTGAAGCCTGTGCTCCTAGAACCTGTGCTTTGCAGCAAGAGAAGCCACCGCAGTGAGACAATGAGGAGCCCACACATCAAAATGAAGAGTACCCCTGCTTGGCACAACTAGGGAAAGCCTCTGCGAAGCAGCAAAGACGTAGCACGAAGCAGCAAAGCCACAGGGCAGCCCCCACTCCAACACAACAGGCCTTTTCAAATAGAGCTATTAAGTTCTGGCTCCCCTAATAAAATTCAAACAGTCTGGCAACATTAGGCCTGTTTTTCCACGTGGTAACCAGCTGGAACTCAGCAGCCAGTTCTGTCTCCTAAGATGAATGCACGCCCCGTCTCAGTCTGCCACAGTTCCCACCACTCCCTGTTGCATCCTAGCATGGATGTCAAGTGTCAGCTGCCATCAATCAGTACATCAATAATATTGCTTTCTTTTTTATATCCAGTCTATTCCATTCAATCACTTGCCTGGTTCTTATAGTCAATTACTTCATAATACTGGAAAAATTAAAATTTCCCAAATTGAGATACTATAAAATCTTTCCAAGATTTTACAAGTTTGGAACAACACCGAGTTAACCAAAGATGAACAGGTTTGTTGTAATCTTTTCTTAGTCTTTCATGAAGCATGGGTCTAGGAGGGCCAGTGTACATTTCTCTGTTCATGATTTTTTTTTTTTTCCCCAGAGACCATCTCTTGTCACTATCATTCCACTGACCACACTTTGGGAAATATTACCACAAAACCCCCTTATGTAAACAATAAGAACCTACTATATAACAGAGGTAACTATACTCAACATCTTATAATAATCTATAAATGGAAAATAATCTGAAAAAGAATACATAGATATGTATAATTGAATCATTTTGCTGTATACTTGAAACTAACACACTGTGAATTAACTACAGTTCAGTTGAAAAAAATAAGAATTTGTATTTTTATTAGCAATAACCAAAAAGTCTTCCCTAGTACATATAGCATGATATAAGCATTCCCAAAGTAATCTTTAAGTCCTGACAACTATGAAAATTAAGTATTGAAATAAATTGAACTTAGATTCTGGTTTTCAATACTCTCTGAGTTAAACTATGATTCACTAAAATAATTAAGAATGATCAAACCCATTATTATTATTAAACATTTATGTGTAACAATTTTGAGAAGATATCTCTGAAATTATATTATTAAGAAAAAAAATAAAATGATATTATATGTTTGAAAAAATAAAAAAGAAAAACCTTTATGTCCCTCTCTACCAGTGGCCTGGGAATAAATGTCTTTTTCTCTGGATTGTTATCACCTCCATTTATTGCTGTTCTTCTGGAAGTTATTTTGAGAGCAGAATGACAACAGCCTGGCCTGTATCAGGCCAGCACCCAGCACAGGTCAGTCTGACTGACACTGAAATTACCCCAGAACAGGCCTATTTTTATGGGATGCTCTGAACAGAACAGGGAGAGCAGGACCAAGCTGACTGAGGTCCACACGTGTCCCTGCTTCACAGGGAATCTTCTGTGGGAAAAACAACAAAGGAAACAAAGGAGAAAGACAGAAAAAAAAAAAAAAAAAAAAGCCCAAAACCAAAGGTAATGGGGCTGTGGGGTAGGGGGAAGGGTGTTGAATGGTGACAAGACAGAAACAATGCTTTCTTTAAAACAACAGTCTCTTTGGGAAAAGTGACACACTGATACACTGCAACAGCTATTTCTTCTCTCTTAATAATTTCCTTATTCAAAGCTGAGGAATGATTCAATCTCAACTCTAGGTATTCAGTGTGCTAATCACATTGAACAGTTAGATCTAGCCGGGGTGAGGGGTGAGAACATCAAGGCTTCAGGTTAATATTTTTAGGTATGCAATTGTGGCCCTGCAGGCACAGGAACCAGAAGCTCATCTTTTGCTGAGGGGAGGGTACGGAGGTTCTCTTAGGGGAGCCCAAGGGACAGCTGAGTCCCTTGTATTACGTGATCTCCTGAGAAACTTCCCCAGGCTACAGCTTTCTGAGTGGAGTCTGGCTCTTACACCCTCTCATCAGCCAGCTCTAAGTCGATAAGTTACGTGTTTTTCCCCAGGGAAGAGGGCTTCTTAGAAAGCAGCAGCCCCTGAATAGTGGTGAGGCACACCCTGGAGCAAGCACCTTTCACCCCAAGAAGGACCAGAGTGACAGTACCAACTTCTGCTAAACTGGGATCCATGGTATCAGAGGGAACCAGTCAGAGTGACGGTGCTTCTCAAGAAAGGTGGACTTTATTCTTACTTGGCAGAAAGTCAAGCCCTCACCTGCTGCAATCAACTGACTCATCTAAGGCGTCTCATTGCCAGACCAGAAAGCACTCTTTGTCACTGAAATCTCACTGCAAGCCCAGACTCCATTCCCTTGCTTCTTTCTGGGCTACAGGAATTGTCATAAAGTTGAGATACATGATAACTCGACTATCTCCCCTTACTGATTGGGAGCATGTCCTTTTCCCAACAACCCAGTCTGGCTCTTGACTCAATGGAGTATTTCTAAAACAACAGCATATATAAAATTATGTTATATAGCATGGCAAGACAAGTGGTGAGCCGTTTTTGTTTGGGCTGGGACATTGGAGAGAGAGAGCTTAAGGGCAGTCTTGATGAAGCTAATGTGAGTTTTACATTCTAAAAATAAAGCCATGACAGCTTGTATACTGACTATCATGCAACAGGAGCAGTGCTAAGTACTTTATAAGGATTATTACACTCAACTCTCATGACCACCTCAGGAAGTGTTCCAGTTTTACAGATGACAAAATGCGACTCAGAGAGGTTAGGTCACTTGCCTAAGGTCTCAGAGAGTTAACGACTGATGGAGACAGAGTTCAATGTGGGCAGTGTGTCCGGCGCTGATTCTCTAATACAGTGCCTACTACTCCCCTCAAAAACAGTGATGCCACTTTTCTCTGAGGGTCTCTACACATGCTCCAACATGCCCATGGCCACACTCAACCAAAATTAATGTGAATTTATGCAAAATTCTTAAACACCTAACACATTTACACAGCAAAGGAAATGTCACATAAATAAAGGTCTCCTAGTTTTTAATAAATGATGGACTCAAATCTCAATTTCTTTTGTTTTCTGTTTTTCCCCATTGTGGAGAATCAAACAGCTTCACCACAATAAAATAATGCTGTCTCTCTACCCCCATCCTTTCATAAACAGCTGCTGCGGTGGCAGCAGCCACAGAAAGATCAGAGCTGGGGTCAAGACTTCCCTGGGTGTTTGGCTTTACCTGCTATAGACGAAGCACTCTTGGCTATTGATCACTTTATCAGATTTGTACCTCCGGAGGTCTTCCCAAGCATCCTTGATGGCAGTGACTGCCAGGATGATACAGATTGGTATCACGCTCACCTCTGGCTGGAATGCATTGAGCACGGGGATAAAATTCAGAACCACGATGCCCACAAAATAGAAGTTGGCAAACCGGTGCAGCTGCTCGAAGATGTTCTTGGGTATAAAGGACAGCACACTGTACTTGCTGGTCTTGATCTGATTCCCACGATAATGTCTGTTGGGGTTCTCTTTGTGGGCCCATCTTTCAAAGAGCAGGTTGGAAACCACCACTCGTTTCTTGTCTTCTTTCCTTTTCCGCCTTTTCTTGCCTTCCTTTCTCATCTCTGCTCAGTCCTGTCTCTAATTCTTATAGCAGGACACTCGAGTTTCCCATAAAAGAGGTTCTTCTCTGATCATCTCCATTGTTCAGCAGCCAGCAAGTGATGACATCTTTGACTTGCTTTCTTGGCTGAAAATTTTTCTCTACTTTCAGAAGGAGAACTAAAAATAAAAAAGCCGGTATATAAACACTAAGGGAGAAGGATGACAAGGAAAGAGCTTGCAGAGAACAGGTGTGTATCCACTGGTCACTTCCTTCTACTTGTTGAGACTCCACCTGTTGGAATGCAGACGTCATTTACAGGTAGCTTCCTTTTCCACCCCAGGCACCCCAGAACAGGTGTGCCAACTCTGGGTCCTAAAACCTACCTGGTTAGGTTCTAAAGGCAAGGATTTACAGCCAAGAGCCACAGATGCTCTAAAAATGGTATATATTTTCTGGTTTGGGAGACATTTCTCATGAGTCTTCAAAGAGCTGTTCCTGAAGTTGGTCTCCTGAGATGATTCAGTCAATTTCAGAGTTTAATTCTTAAACTATCTATCTCTCTGTCTACTATTTGGCTATGCCATGTCTTAGCTGGGGCACTTGAGATCTTCAGATAACACGTGGGACTTTCAAATGTGGCATGCAAGATCTTCAGTTCCAGAATGTAGGATTTACTTCCCTGACCAGGGATTGAATTTGGGTCCTTTGCATTGAGAGCATGGCGTCTTAGCCTCTGGCCCACAGTGGAAATCCCTAGAGTTTAAGTCCTGAGCTTTCTATCCTCCTCTTAATAATGTAACATCCTAGGTTTAATAATATGATGTTTCAAAAGAAAGAAAGAAAGTGAAGTCATTCAGTCATGTCCGACTCTTTGCGACCCCAGGGACTGTAGCCTACCAGGCTCCTTAGTCCATGGGATTTTCCAGGCAAGAATACGGGAGTGGGTTGCCATTTCTCCAGGGGATCTTCCCGACCCAGGGATCGAACCCGGACCTCCCGCATTGTAGGCAGACGCTTTACCGTCTGAGCTACCAGGGAGGCCCGAATATGGTGTTTACATGAGTTCAGTTAAGGTTTCTAAATCTCAGCACTAGTGACATTTTGGGCAGGATCGTAATCTTTGCTGTGGGAGGTTTTCCTGTATATTGTAAAATGTTTAGCATCATCCTTGGTTTTATCCACCAGATACCAGTAGGATCTTCCTTCCCAATATGGCAACCAAAAATGTCTCCAAAACAGTTCAGAAGTTCCTTGCATGGGAAAATTGTCCTGACTGAGTATCACTGAATTAAGTGAATTGAAAAAAATGAAAGTGAGAAGAGAGACCAACTTTTTGAGGATGCTAATAAGTTTACACAATCCATTTGCCACAAAGAAAACAAAGGAATACTTGCCCTTACCGTTCATATATCTGGATGTTGGAGCAGTTTATCTGTCTATCAAAGCGGTATCTCCTGAAGTCCTCCATGCCATCTTTGACCATGATGATGAACAGGACAATGGCCAATGGTAACATGGTGATTTCCCTGTGGAAGACTTCCAAGGTGGGCATCCAGTTCAGAATCACCAGGAACAGGAAATAGAGGTTAGCCCATCTGGAGGGGGCAAAAAAGGTGTGAGTGAAAACTGTGAAGAAGAAAAAATATAGCTGACACACTATTTCTTCCCTACTACTAGCTCTTACTAACTAATATGACATTCTCTTTCAGTGTCGCCTTGGACGTCACGGTAAGGGCTTTGAAGTCAAATCCATCTAAAATGAAGATAGTACTACGTACTGCATAGGTTTCCTATACATATTACATGGGACGATATTTACTATGCATGCAATAGAGGGTTCCAGAGTATAGTGCTACTGCTGAGTCACTTCAGTCGTGTCCGACTCTGTGTGACCCCACAGACGGCAGCCCACCAGGCTCCCCCATCCCCGGGATTCTCCAGGCAAGAATACTGGAGTGGGTTGCCATTTCCTTCTCCAATGCATGAAAGAGAAAAGTGAAAGTAAAGTCGCTCAGTCTGTTCGACTGTTAGCGACCCCATGGACTGCAGCCCACCAGGCTACTCTGTCCATTGGATTTTCTAGGCAAGAATACTGGGGTGGGGTGCCATTGCCTTCCCCGCCAGAGTATAGTAGTTGCTCGATAAATGGTAGGTGCTAATATAGGCAAAATTACATTTTAATTATAAAGCAAAGTATGCATCCAGATATTATCCTAAATTTTGTAATTAGCACCTACCATTTATCGAGCCAGAGTATAGCAGTTGCTCGATAAATGGTAGGTGCTAATTACAAAATTTAGGATAATATCTGGATGCATACTTTGCTTTATAATTAAAATGTAATTTTGCCTATATTAGCACCTACCATTTATCGAGCAACTACTATACTCTGGCGGGGAAGGCAATGGCACCCCACCCCAGTATTCTTGCCTAGAAAATCCAATGGACAGAGTAGCCTGGTGGGCTGCAGTCCATGGGGTCGCTAACAGTCGAACAGACTGAGCGACTTTACTTTCACTTTTCTCTTTCATGCATTGGAGAAGGAAATGGCAACCCACTCCAGTATTCTTGCCTGGAGAATCCCGGGGATGGGGGAGCCTGGTGGGCTGCCGTCTGTGGGGTCACACAGAGTCGGACACGACTGAAGTGACTCAGCAGTAGCACTATACTCTGGAACCCTCTATTGCATGCATAGTAAATATCGTCCCATGTAATATGTATAGGAAACCTATGCAGTACGTAGTACTATCTTCATTTTAGATGGATTTGACTTCAAAGCCCTTACCGTGACGTCCAAGGCGACACTGAAAGAGAATGTCATATTAGTTAGTAAGAGCTAGTAGTAGGGAAGAAATAGTGTGTCAGCTATATTTTTTCTTCTTCACAGTTTTCACTCACACCTTTCTTGCCCCCTCCAGATGGGCTAACCTCTATTTCCTGTTCCTGGTGATTCTGAACTGGATGCCCACCTTGGAAGTCTTCCACAGGGAAATCACCATGTTACCATTGGCCATTGTCCTGTTCATCATCATGGTCAAAGATGGCATGGAGGACTTCAGGAGATACCGCTTTGATAGACAGATAAACTGCTCCAACATCCAGATATATGAACGGTAAGGGCAAGTATTCCTTTGTTTTCTTTGTGGCAAATGGATTGTGTAAACTTATTAGCATCCTCAAAAAGTTGGTCTCTCTTCTCACTTTCATTTTTTTCAATTCACTTAATTCAGTGATACTCAGTCAGGACAATTTTCCCATGCAAGGAACTTCTGAACTGTTTTGGAGACATTTTTGGTTGCCATATTGGGAAGGAAGATCCTACTGGTATCTGGTGGATAAAACCAAGGATGATGCTAAACATTTTACAATATACAGGAAAACCTCCCACAGCAAAGATTATGATCCTGCCCAAAATGTCACTAGTGCTGAGATTTAGAAACCTTAACTGAACTCATGTAAACACCATATTCAGGCCTCCCTGGTAGCTCAGACGGTAAAGCGTCTGCCTACAATGCGGGAGGTCTGGGTTCAATCCCTGGGTCGGGAAGATCCCCTGGAGAAATGGCAACCCACTCCAGTATTCTTGCCTGGAAAATCCCATGGACTAAGGAGCCTGGTAGGCTACAGTCCCTGGGGTCGCAAAGAGTCGGACATGACTGAGTGACTTCACTTTCTTTCTTTCTTTTGAAACATCATATTATTAAACCTAGGATGTTACATTATTAAGAGGAGGATAGAAAGCTCAGGACTTAAACTCTAGGGATTTCCACTGTGGGCCAGAGGCTAAGATGCCATGCTCTCAATGCAAAGGACCCAAATTCAATCCCTGGTCAGGGAAGTAAATCCTACATTCTGGAACTGAAGATCTTGCATGCCACATTTGAAAGTCCCACGTGTTATCTGAAGATCTCAAGTGCCCCAACTAAGACCTGGCATAGCCAAATAGTAGACAGAGAGATAGATATTTTAAGAATTAAACAGAGAGATAGATAGTTTAAGAATTAAACTCTGAAATTGACTGAATCATCTCAGGAGACCAACTTCAGGAACAGCTCTTTGAAGACTCATGAGAAATGTCTCCCAAACCAGAAAATATATACCATTTTTAGAGCATCTGTGGCTCTTGGCTGTAAATCCTTGCCTTTAGAACCTAACCAGGTAGGTTTTAGGACCCAGAGTTGGCACACCTGTTCTGGGGTGCCTGGGGTGGAAAAGGAAGCTACCTGTAAATGACGTCTGCATTCCAACAGGTGGAGTCTCAACAAGTAGAAGGAAGTGACCAGTGGATACACACCTGTTCTCTGCAAGCTCTTTCCTTGTCATCCTTCTCCCTTAGTATTTATATACCGGCTTTTTTATTTTTAGTTTTCCTTCTGAAAGTAGAGAAAAATTTTCAGCCAAGAAAGCAAGTCAAAGATGTCATCACTTGCTGGCTGCTGAACAATGGAGATGATCAGAGAAGAACCTCTTTTATGGGAAACTCGAGTGTCCTGCTATAAGAATTAGAGACAGGACTGAGCAGAGATGAGAAAGGAAGGCAAGAAAAGGCGGAAAAGGAAAGAAGACAAGAAACGAGTGGTGGTTTCCAACCTGCTCTTTGAAAGATGGGCCCACAAAGAGAACCCCAACAGACATTATCGTGGGAATCAGATCAAGACCAGCAAGTACAGTGTGCTGTCCTTTATACCCAAGAACATCTTCGAGCAGCTGCACCGGTTTGCCAACTTCTATTTTGTGGGCATCGTGGTTCTGAATTTTATCCCCGTGCTCAATGCATTCCAGCCAGAGGTGAGCGTGATACCAATCTGTATCATCCTGGCAGTCACTGCCATCAAGGATGCTTGGGAAGACCTCCGGAGGTACAAATCTGATAAAGTGATCAATAGCCAAGAGTGCTTCGTCTATAGCAGGTAAAGCCAAACACCCAGGGAAGTCTTGACCCCAGCTCTGATCTTTCTGTGGCTGCTGCCACCGCAGCAGCTGTTTATGAAAGGATGGGGGTAGAGAGACAGCATTATTTTATTGTGGTGAAGCTGTTTGATTCTCCACAATGGGGAAAAACAGAAAACAAAAGAAATTGAGATTTGAGTCCATCATTTATTAAAAACTAGGAGACCTTTATTTATGTGACATTTCCTTTGCTGTGTAAATGTGTTAGGTGTTTAAGAATTTTGCATAAATTCACATTAATTTTGGTTGAGTGTGGCCATGGGCATGTTGGAGCATGTGTAGAGACCCTCAGAGAAAAGTGGCATCACTGTTTTTGAGGGGAGTAGTAGGCACTGTATTAGAGAATCAGCGCCGGACACACTGCCCACATTGAACTCTGTCTCCATCAGTCGTTAACTCTCTGAGACCTTAGGCAAGTGACCTAACCTCTCTGAGTCGCATTTTGTCATCTGTAAAACTGGAACACTTCCTGAGGTGGTCATGAGAGTTGAGTGTAATAATCCTTATAAAGTACTTAGCACTGCTCCTGTTGCATGATAGTCAGTATACAAGCTGTCATGGCTTTATTTTTAGAATGTAAAACTCACATTAGCTTCATCAAGACTGCCCTTAAGCTCTCTCTCTCCAATGTCCCAGCCCAAACAAAAACGGCTCACCACTTGTCTTGCCATGCTATATAACATAATTTTATATATGCTGTTGTTTTAGAAATACTCCATTGAGTCAAGAGCCAGACTGGGTTGTTGGGAAAAGGACATGCTCCCAATCAGTAAGGGGAGATAGTCGAGTTATCATGTATCTCAACTTTATGACAATTCCTGTAGCCCAGAAAGAAGCAAGGGAATGGAGTCTGGGCTTGCAGTGAGATTTCAGTGACAAAGAGTGCTTTCTGGTCTGGCAATGAGACGCCTTAGATGAGTCAGTTGATTGCAGCAGGTGAGGGCTTGACTTTCTGCCAAGTAAGAATAAAGTCCACCTTTCTTGAGAAGCACCGTCACTCTGACTGGTTCCCTCTGATACCATGGATCCCAGTTTAGCAGAAGTTGGTACTGTCACTCTGGTCCTTCTTGGGGTGAAAGGTGCTTGCTCCAGGGTGTGCCTCACCACTATTCAGGGGCTGCTGCTTTCTAAGAAGCCCTCTTCCCTGGGGAAAAACACGTAACTTATCGACTTAGAGCTGGCTGATGAGAGGGTGTAAGAGCCAGACTCCACTCAGAAAGCTGTAGCCTGGGGAAGTTTCTCAGGAGATCACGTAATACAAGGGACTCAGCTGTCCCTTGGGCTCCCCTAAGAGAACCTCCGTACCCTCCCCTCAGCAAAAGATGAGCTTCTGGTTCCTGTGCCTGCAGGGCCACAATTGCATACCTAAAAATATTAACCTGAAGCCTTGATGTTCTCACCCCTCACCCCGGCTAGATCTAACTGTTCAATGTGATTAGCACACTGAATACCTAGAGTTGAGATTGAATCATTCCTCAGCTTTGAATAAGGAAATTATTAAGAGAGAAGAAATAGCTGTTGCAGTGTATCAGTGTGTCACTTTTCCCAAAGAGACTGTTGTTTTAAAGAAAGCATTGTTTCTGTCTTGTCACCATTCAACACCCTTCCCCCTACCCCACAGCCCCATTACCTTTGGTTTTGGGCTTTTTTTTTTTTTTTTTNGGAAGAGTCCCCAGACTGTCTTCTCTGACTACCAACTGCAATGACACCAGAGGTCAGTTTCTAAGCTCTCCAGGCTGCTGGCACAGGTGAGAGTCACAGAGAGGAAATGCAAACAGGCACGGAGGTGCTGGATGGCTGAAGGGATGAGTCCTGTCTCCATCAGCACAGGTCGATCAGGGGAAGTGGGTGGGAGGTTAACTGTTAATCAGCTCTACTCTGATACAAAATAAAGTTTTGTGTTTTTTTTTTAAAGAAAGAAAATATGTTTGTGTGTGTGTGTATACATACATGTGTATGTGTATAGAGACACCATTAGGCAGAAGGTTGTAAGAGGGTGTTCCAGGTAGAACTGTTTCTAGAAACAAAATTCACAGGACTCTCCCATAGAGGCCATGGAGTAGGAGACAAGTAGAAAAAGGCGAGGGTGTAGAGATGACAAGGGCCAGGTGGCCTATTAAGGCTATTTATGATGCTGAGAGGAAGAAGCCCTGGAGACTGCCCCTCAGGGACCCAGGGACCAGAGCTGTGGGCCCCAGGCTGTGCTCTGCTGGAAGCCCCAAGGAACTGGCTGGAGGGGGCAAGATGGACAAACTCCTTGACCCACTGCTTCCCCCTTGCTCCTGATAAGTTACCTCCTTCCAAAAACAGAACAGGAAACAAAGGGGGGTTGTGTGATCCTTTTATCTGAGGTGTGGTTTTAACTGCTTTCAGAAAGGGAGGGGCATATCTGAAGCAACTCTCCAGGGTTCTTCCAATTGTAAAGTCTCCCTCT
The DNA here is from genome assembly GCA_006410675.1 of Oreotragus oreotragus. Classification (NCBI taxonomy): domain Eukaryota; kingdom Metazoa; phylum Chordata; class Mammalia; order Artiodactyla; family Bovidae; genus Oreotragus; species Oreotragus oreotragus. Next base: position 334,048 of record SJYX01016731.1, on the reverse strand, counting down.
CATTCTAATTTTTCAACATGGCACCTCCCACTAACAATAAACGTGGGGATTATTTTATTTTGCTAATTAACACTCAGGTGTAGCAGTAATCCTCTCGGGTATTAATATCACTTTTCCACTGGGCAGGATTTCCTCTAGATGGGGGCGTGTGGAGGGACCATTCTTCTATGGTGGATCATGGGTCTAAAATACTGGGTTAATTACAGTTAACAAATTTTGTTCTTATTCCCAAATTTTCTCCATCCTGCCTGGCTCACATTTTCAATTAACTCTAGTTCTTTTCTTTTACATTTTAATGAATTCAACTAAACCCTATCTTTAGAAAATTCCATTTTTATTATAGAGGTCAATTAAACAGAAGCCTGGTGGGCTACAGTCCATGGGGTTGCAAAGAGCTGGACACGACTGAGCGATTAACACTTTTACTTTTCAAACAGTTATTCACTGAAACAAGCAAACAAAAAAACCACTTACTGAACTTTTTGTTTTGTATCAGATGAGTAAAACCTAGACATCTATCCCTTTCCTCTTGGAGCTTGCATTCTAGTGAGGCTGAGAGATTTTATTTTACTATTATTTTAAAATTTTATTTGTTTTTAATAACCCATTAGTTTTTATTTCATGGTTTCTGCTTTTTGCATTCTATTTAAGAAATTGTTCCTATCTCTAATATCATGAACATATTCTTAATTGACTTAGGGGATTTCCTAAACTTTAGCTGAGAGATTTTAAGCACACACTGGTAGAAATAGATACATATTCACCAATCAGGATAAGGGCCACAAAAGAGAAGAGGGTACTGTGTGACTGCAAGACAGAAGGATATGACCTTGTCCCTGAGCAGGTAGAGTTCATTGAGCTTAGATTAGGGATTACAGGTAACTGGATGAAATAGTAAGCATGTTATATGTGTGCAAATACATGTGTATGTGTCTGGAAGTAAGTGAGCAACTTAGCAAGAAGTCACACATGCAAGCTTCCTGCCTAGAGAAAACATGTTGAATTTAAAAATGGAAAGAAGACCCAAGTGGGACTATAAACGGGAAAACTGGTTACTAGAGAATTATTTGCCCTTCACGTACAGTTCTCTACAAAGCATATCAGTTGGTCAGGGCCAGGGGAGGGGGGGATCCTATAAAACTAAATTTAATCTACACTTAGATTCTTGATAAATAGTACACTATCCTGACATTAGAATTAATTAGAATGTAGGAAAGTTTGGTGGGTTTTTAAAGCACTCCACCCTGAGGACAAATAGTATAAACCCACAAAAACAATTTCCTGTTAGACACTGAGTTAAACAATAACCACAATAGAAGAAATAGTCCAGGGTTAATGTGTCTTTAAATCATTTAATTACATCAGTTTTCCCCAAATCGCAAACATTCTTGAGTCACCTTTCCGATTCTTGCTGTACTATAATATTATTTGTTTTATTAAATACAGTATATTTTAAGTCAACTCAATTTTAAAAAGCTTAATCACCTTTGGCTTTGTGCTAAAACATTAATATTAGAAATTAGGGCTTGACATACATTATTTTTTTAATAGATACTAATAAGACCTTCATAAAACCGTTCAACTTCAGCTTCTTCAGCATTACTGGTTGAGGCATAGACTTGGATTACTGTGATACTGAATGGTTTGCCTTGGAGACTAACAGAGATCATTCTGTCGTTTTTAAGATTGCATCCAAGTACTGCATTTCGGGCTCTTTTGTTGACCATGATGGCTACTCCATTTCTTCTGAGGGATTCCTGCCCGCAGTAGTAGATATAATGGTCATCTGAGTTAAATTCACCCATTCCAGTCCATTTTAGTTCGCTGATTCCTAGAATGTCGACGTTCACCCTTGCCATCTCTTGTTTGACCACTTCCAATTTGCCTTGATTCATGGACCTGACATTCCAGGTTCCTATGCAATATTGTTCTTTACAGCATCGGATCTTGCTTCT
>SJYX01016731.1:312618-329146 GCA_006410675.1 Oreotragus oreotragus | reverse complement strand
GAGATCCAACCAGTCCATCCTGAAGGAGATCAGCCCTGGGATTTCTTTGGAAGGAATGATGCTAAAGCTGAAACTCCAGTACTTTGGCCACCTCATGCGAAGAGTTGACTCATTGGAAAAGACTCTGATGCTGGGAGGGATTGGGGGCAGGAGGTGAAGGGGACGACTGAGGATGAGATGGCTGGATGGCATCACTGACTCGATGGATGTGAGTCTGAGTGAACTCTCGGAGTTGGTGATGGACAAGGAGGCCTGGCATGCTGCCATTCACGGGGTCGCAAAGAGTTGGACACGACTGAGCGACTGAACTGAACTGAACTGAATAAGACCTACTTTTATCAAAATGAAAACTATTGGCCTGTTACTACTACATTTGCTCCAGACCATCTATACCTCTGTCTGGTAATCAGGTTCAGAAATATCACCAATCTCTCAGTATCAGTCATTTTCATTATCTGAAGCTTACCAGCTACTGCAGGAAAGGGTGCTAACATGTTTTGTAAGGTGTTTATTTGTTCCCTATAGAAGTTTTGGGGAACAAAAGTCAAAACAACAAACGCAACAACAAAAGATTTTTCATCAGCCCTGAATTAAAGAAAAAATCCACTGACCACATTCCTATTCATTCCCCAAGCATTTTACTAGATCAAGGAAAGATTTTCAATAAGCACTCTTATGAATTTCTTATTCATTTTGCCTTTTCCATTTATTTTGATTGGATTTGCTTGAGGAAATGGTCTTCAACCTATGTAGTTGTCTACCTACGTTACTCATACCCATTTTACAGAAGAAACAAAAATAAAGGAAATAGAATACTGTCTCCACAGAAACTGTCATTTCTTTCTACTCCATTTCAGGAAAACCTGCAATTACTAGAATCCAAGATGTAATCCCTTCACCTTCTCACACACACACTTTAGTATTTTGAACCCAGGATATGTCATATTTTAGGTTTTTTTTAAGATGTAGACCATTTTTAAAGTCTTTATTGAATTTGTCACAACACAATTACTTCTGTTTTATGTTTTGGTTTTTGGCCACAAGGCATGTGGGATTTTAGTTTCCCAACCAGGGATTGAACCTGAAGTCTTAACCACTGGACCACTAGGGACTTCTTTATGTCACATTATTGATATGGTTATATATAGCTATGTTTCTTTTTTTTTCTTACCCTCACAATATAATTCAATTGATAGCATTTTTGATTCAAGAAAATACGTTTAGTTGCAGGCCAGAAAACAGAAATCATGGTTTGAAAGCCATTCACTAAGGTTTCTAGCTCTGGGACCTGCCCAGGAAAGTTCAGTAAAGCTTCCTATGAACGGAATGGTCAAAGGGGAGAATGGTCAAAAGGGAAACCTTATCCTGCAGCAGAGTTCAGCTAGGCTAGAAGCCTCGAGGACAGCTCAACTTCAGAGCCTTCACTGGCTATGAACTCAGCTACAGGAGTTTACATACAGCTGCTGTGTGCTCACAGTTCCTGCAAGCACCGGACATGCTCTGTCCTCCCCAAAGGGAAGGGCAAGAGCTGTGATTGTGCCTCATTCACAGACTACAAAACGTGTCCTATAATTAGGATGCCAGATGCTGCCTTCCTCCAGAGAGGAAGCAATACTGAATAAGAACTGAGTCTGAAGGACCTTGCATAGAGTGGGGTGGGGATGGCTGCCTTTAGAGGTTGGTGAAAGTGGGGACTAGCGTGAAAGGAGTTGGGGAGTGAGAAAGAAACAGCAATCACCTTAAATATTAAAATTAACCAAAGGATGCAGTTCTGTAGAACAGGGTTCCCCAATCCCCAGGATCTAAAGCCTGATGATCTGTGATGGAAGCTGATGTAATAATAATGAAAATAAAGCGCACAATAAATGTAATGCCCTTGAATCATCTCAAAACCATCCCCCATCTCCCTGGTCCACAGAAAAACTGCCTTCCATGAAACCAGTCCCTGGTGCTGAAAAGGTTGCGGACCACTCTGTTGAAGATAATGAAAATACTTGACAAATGAAGTCCTTATAGATGAACCTGTGCAGGAAAGGAATAATCAAAGACAGATTTTTACAAGACTTAGGTATCATAACATGCCCTGCTCAGAATTCATCATAAGTCTAGCTGATGCTTTTGTCCCTGATTGATTTTTTGTTAGCTTCTAAGTCCATGAAAGCCTTACTCCAGCAGACTTTCAAGAATAACTATTTTTTTTAAACAGATGAGATTATTTTTGTAGTCTGCCATGTTAAATGTCATTATCCCCCAAGTTCATTAGTGTTTATGGTATCACCAGTTATATAGCAAGTTGATTTCCCATTCAGTGTATATGGAGCTCAAACCTCATTCATGGGCACTGGATGAGGGTAATCCCATTGCCTACTTGCCATCTCCACTGATTTACTGGGTATCACAACTTTAACATTTCTAGAAGTCTTGGATTCTCCCCAAAATTCATTTCCATGAATAGCATCTTCAATTACCCAAAGGATCATTGCTATTCAGTCATGTCTAACTCTTTGCTACCCTATGGACTGCAGCACACCAGGCCTCCCTGTCCTTCACCATCTCCTGCAGCTTGCTCAAACTCATGTCCTTTGAGTTGGTAATGCCATCCAACCATCTCATCTTCTGTCATCCCCTTCTCCTGTCTTCAATCTTTCCCAGCATCAGGGTCTTTTCCAGTGAGTCAGCTCTTTGCATCCAGTGGCCAAAGTACAGGAGTTTCAGCTTCAGCATCAGTCCTTCCAATAAATATTCAGGACTGATTTCCTTTAAGATTGATGGTTGGATCTCCTTGCAGCCCAAGGGCCTCTCAAGAATACTCTACAACACCACAGTTCAAAAGCATCAATTCTTCGGTGCTCAGCCTTCTTTATGGTCCAACTCTTACATCTGTACATGACAACTGGAAAAACCATAGCTTTGACTCGTGGAACCTTTGTCAGGAAAGTAACGTCTCTGCTTTTTAATATGCTGTCTAGCTTGGCCATAGCTTTTATTCCAAGGAGCAAGCATCTTTTAATTTCATGGTTGCAGTCACCATATGCAGTGATTTTGGATGCCAAGACAATAGTCTGTTACTATATCTGTTATATCCCCATCTATTTTCCATGAAGTGGTGGGACCAGATGCCATGATCTTAGTTTTTTTTTTTGGCTGTTGAGTTTTAAGCCAGCTTTTCCACTCTCTTCTTTCACTTTCATCAAGAGGCTCTTTAGTTCTTCTTCGCTTTCTCCCATGAGGGTGATGTCATCTGCGTATCTGATTATTGGTTATTGATATTCCCCCCAGCAATCTTGATTCCAGCTTGTACTTCATCCAGCCCAGCATTTCATATGATGTACTCTGCTTGTAAGTTAAATAAGCAGGTTGACAATATACAGACTTGATGTAATCCTTTCCCAATTTGAAACTTGTTGTACCATGTCCAATTCTAACTGTTCTAACTGTTGCTTCTTGACCTGCATACAGGTTTCTCAGGAGGCAGGTCAGGTGGTCTGGTATTCCCATTTCTTTAAGAATTTTTCCCAGTTTGTTGTGATCCACACAGTCGAAGGCTTTGGCATAGTCAATGAAGCAGAAGTCGATGTTTTTCTAGAGTTCTCTTGCTTTTTGTATGATCCAACAGATGTTGGCAATTTGATCTCTGGTTCCTCTGCCTTTTCTAAATCCATCTGAATATTTGNGCCTAGTGATTTTCCCACTAGGACCTAGTCAAAGGATCTAGTCATTACCTCTGATTCCTGCTTCATTTGCTACAGCCAATCTCTTTTTGGTCTATCCATTTTTGTCTTCTAAATATTCTTCAAATCCATCTGCTTCTCAGCATTTCTACTGTTTTCTAATAAAAGGCATTAGCATCTCTTGTCTTGGATGAATTGCAACAAACTTTTAACTGGCTCCTACAGCCTTGCTTGTTCTGTTTCCAATCTAGCCTTCACACAGCAGCAGCCAGAGCTATTTTTCTAAAGTGCAAATTAAATCACGTCAGTTCTCTTGTTATACTCTTTATGGTTGCCTTTGCACAAAACCTAGACTTCTCCTTGTGGCCTACATTTCTTCATATGATGCAGCTCCTGCCTACCTCTTTCCTTCCTGCTCAGTATTCTCAAATACCCAAGCTCTCCTTCTCTCTCCTTCTTATTTCTAGGTGCACGGATCTAGGTATTTAGCAGTTCCACAAAAGCTCTTTTTTCACTTTTATATATTAGCCAGGCTAACCTATGCGAGGGGCTTCCCTTGTGGCTCAGTGGTAAAGAATCCCCCTGCAAATGTAGGAGACATGGGTTCAGTCCCTGGGTCATGAAGATCCCCTGGAGAAGGAAATGCAACCCACTCCAGTATTCTTGCCTGGAAAATCCCATGGACAGAGGAGCCTGGTGAGCTTCAGTCCATGGGGTCGAAAAGAGTCAGACATGACGACTAAACGAGAGCAACAAAAGCTATGCTAGCTGGTGAAACAAATAAGGCTCCAAATCTCAGTGGTTTAGCGCAACCTACAAAGAGTCTAGAGGTCCACGTAGCTTTCTCCCATCCAGAGACTTTTGGATCCAGACTCCCTCTCCACATCACGATCTCAACATGTGGCTTTAAATGTAGCCATAACAAGGAACCATAAGTGAATAACATTAGTTTGCTCAGAGTCAAATGGCCAGAATCAGTCACACGGCCTCACCGTGACTGGAAAGGAAGCTGGGCTACTTGCGAAGCACAAATAATCTTTGGTGGGTATTAGCCATTCTCTGCCAGGTCCCAGATTAAAAGACATTTAGTCGGAGAGTTAAACAACAGATGAATCCAGTGAGGGCTATTGGAGTAACGTGGAAGATGACAACATGACATGGTCAGACCTGTCATTACTGCTGTTAGCCACAGAAAGAGTTTACATTTTCCAAACACCCTGACACCTTTTACTTGGGTGTCATACTTCAAATTTGAGGCCAAGAGGTAGCCCCTAAACTCTTGTCTTTATACTTTTCCCTGAGCCCCACTGACGCAGGAGGTCAGAGTATTCAATGCCCTCCTGGCATAGTCTGTAGATGGAACACATTCTATGCTGCATACGAGTCTCTATTTTAAAGTTTAGCAGTTACTTTAAGATTTTTTTGATGTGGATAAATTTTAAAGTCTTTATTGAATTTGTTACAATATTGCTTCTGTTTTATGTTTTGGTTTTTCTGGCTATAAGGCATGGGGTATCTGAGCTCCCTGACCAGGGATCACACGAAAATGCCCCACATTGGAAAGCAAAGTCTTAACTACTAGACCACCAGGGAAGTCGTGGCAGTTATTTTTAAGACAGATATATTATAAATTTGTCTAAAGTCATTACTGATTTCACAATAGGATTTTGCTACTATGCATTTTCTCAATCCATGATTACTAAGTGTTTGTCGCTCAGCTGTGCCTGACTTTGTGTGACCCCAGGAACCTGTAACCCACCAGGCTCCTCTGTCCATGGAATTTTCTAGGCAAGAATACGGGAGTAGGTTGCCTTTCCCTTCTCCAGGGGATCTTCTTGGCCCAGGGATTGAACCCGGGTCTCCTGCATTGCAGGCAGATTCTTTACTGTTTGTGCTAACAGGGAAGTCACACAGAAACTAAAATTACAGCAAATTTCAGGTAGAGGTTGTAAAGTTCTCTGATGACAAAAGGGATCTTTGGGCTCTGAAAGGTTGGAAATACTGGTGTGGTAGTGGGAGCCCAAGAGTGCAGACAGGGGACTTGGCTCAGTGCTGAGTGACTGATCTGTAGTGAGAGTTCCTGACCTAACAAACTAATTATAGAGAGGAGATGTACACACAGGACAGGGGAATGCATAGGCTATCAATAGGGAGCTGAATAAGTGCAGACAGCAAGCCGTGGTAGTTGTCACGGATAGAAGAAAAGCTGTTTGAATAGGAAGGACCAGGCAAGCTTCTTGGAGCAGCAGAAGTGGCCAGTTAGTGAAGATGAGGGCTGGGGTATCCAGAAGCAGGCGTGAGTTCAGAACTGGAGAGAACAGGCAAGCAAGAAGCCCCATCTCTCATCCCCACCTCTCAGACTTCATGAATCAAAAGCTCCGGGGCTGTGGTGGGAAACCTGCTCTCTTAAACAGTTCCCAGAACATTCTAGGACAGGGGTTGCCCAAGAGCAGATCTGGAGAAGCCCTGCCCTATGCACTCCCACGTATGGGAGCTTCTCTGGTGGTTTAAATGGTAAAGAATCTGCTTGCAATGCAAGAGACCCAGGTTTGATCCCCTGGTTGGGAAGATTCCTTGGAGAAGGGAATGGCAACCCACTCAAGTATTCTTGCCTGGAGTATTCTATGGACAGAGGAGCCTGGAAGGCTTCAGTCCATGGAATCGCAAAGAGTCATACATGACTGAGCAACTGACCCTTAACTTATGCACTCCCATACCTGCTCTCCATTGAAAATAACTTTTTCCACTTTCTCCTCTCGATTCTAAGCCTGATTTCTCATGTCTCTTCCTTAATGAAAGACAAAAGGTTTTCAAAAATAAAAAGCCAATGTGGGCAATCTTGTCTTTGCAAGAGGCAGGGAAAATGAGATGCATAATTTCATTTTTTATATCCCCCCAGGCAGGAATGTGATTTCACTTAAAAGTTGTTTTATAGATTCTTTTGGTTTGTTTTACTGACAAAATAATTGACTTGGATCTAATTAAAAGTGAATAAATTGCTCACAGAAGCTGAATAAATCAGTGCTGAGCTGAAGGGTGAAGAAAGTTGTTCCAAGTCTGCAGGTCTAAAAGCAATTAAAAGACAATAGTACACATTGATGGGCTCAGTTCACTTCACTCAAGACACATGCATGCTTATGTGAGCTGCATGCTGACTAGCAAGCGCAGGAAAGTCTGAGGTGGGGGCAGACAGGGAGCAGACTGGGAAATTTGGGAGGAGCCTTCTACAAGGTCAAATGGACTAGTCATCTGGCATATGCAAAGAGTGTAGGACCAGATTTGTTAAGTGAGGTGAGAAAAATGGATATTTTAACAGGTGGTTCCAGAGTTTCCTTAGGGAGGGAACATCTCCTGATTAGCACCTGGGATTAATGGCAAGGGGACAAGAATTAAGTGGAAAAGAGAAAAGGAAGAGGGGAGACTCAGTCGGCAAAAGCATGAGAAATGAGATTAAGATGGCAGCAGGTTGGTTCTTGGTTGTCAAAAAAAGGCAGAGGGGCTATTTTAAAAATTGAGGTACCATGGACATATAAAAATAACATTATATATTTCAGATGTATAGCATAATGATTCTATAATTGTATACTTTGCAAAATGATCAGCACAAGAAGGCTAGTTAATATCTATTACCATGTATAGTAACAAAATGTTTTTTTTTTCCCCTTGTGATGAGAACTTTTAAGATCTAGTAGTCTCAGTAACTTTCAAATATGCAATACAGTATTATTAACTATAGTCACCATGCTGTACGTTACATTCCCATGACCTTAAGTTTGTATCTTTTGACCCTCTTCAGAGGGCGACAGAGGATGAGATGGTTGGATGGCATCACCGACTCAATGGACATGAGTTTGAGCAAGCTCTGTGAGATGGTGAAGGACAGGGAAGCCTGGCGTGCTGCAGTCCATGGGGTCACAGAGTCAGACATGACTCAGTGACTAAACAACAACACATTTCACCCCCTCACACCCACCTCTAGCAACTGCTAATCTGTCTACATTCCACATGTAAGTGAGATCACACAGCATTTGTCTCTGTCTGGCTTATTTCACTTAGCACAGTCCATACTTAGGGTACACCCATGTTGTTACAAATGATAAGATTTCCTTATTTCTTATGGCTGAATAATATTTCATTGTATAAATGGTACTTTAAACAGTATTCACTTAAAATATGTATGATATTATAATATGATACACTATCCATCCATGTTACTTTAAAATTGTTAGTAAAACTTTACAACATAGAGTGGCCTTGACTGATTGGTACCATTTGATTGGGGGTGGGGTCTAGAAGTCAAGGAGGAGTCGTTCCCATATTTGGCTCAATGACAAGGGGAGACGCTAAAAGAGCCATAAGAAAGAAGAGAGTGAGAAACTTAGCAAATGCTGGAAAGGAGAACCAGAGGTGACTGGGAGAAGCATCAGTCCCACAGGAATTCACAGAAGTCGGGGAGAGGGGAAGTGATGGTGCAGGGTTTTCCACAGGATATGGGATGGGGTTCAACTTGACTTCATGTAGATTTCAAAGGGCAGAGTAAGATGCCAAATTGACATGTGGCTTACAGATCCTGCTAACCGGCTGTGTGACCATGGGCAGGTTAGTTACTCTGAATCTCAATTCTTTTCTCTATAAAATGGAGGAATTGGACCAGTAATGGCATGGCCCATGTATATCTCCCACACTTTCACTTTATCTTTAGTTCACTGTGCCTTTTCTGAAGTCAAGGGCATGAGTGACCCTGATGAGGGATCTTGACAGATGACAGATTATTTCCTCCCCAGATGCCAGCCTATCCATAAAAGGAAGTGATCTCACAGCACATCATTGTTAAGTGGCTGATCTCTTCTTTCAGAAATGGAGCTTTCTTATCTGTTTTGGCTAAGTTACTCTCACCCCAGTACTCTTGCCTGGAAAATCCAATGGACGGAGTAGCCTGGTGGGCTGCAGTCCATGGGGTCGCTAACAGTCGGACAGACTGAGCGACTTCACTTTCACTTTTCTCTTTCCTGCACTGGAGAAGGAAATGGCAACCCACTCCAGTATTCTTGCCTGGAGAATCCCAGGGATGGGGGAGCCTGGTGGGCTGCCGTCTATGGGGTCACACAGAGTCGGACACGACTGAAGTGACTTAGCAGCAGCACTCTCTTGTACACGTATTGGACTGAACATTCTCTTATTTCCAAAGATATTTTCTTATTATAACTAATGTCTCCTTTTATTATTTCTCCTCAGTTATTAGATTAATATATCAATGGACAAGATTCTCAAAAGACCTCCATATGTTCCAAACTTCTATTCTCAAAGTAGGGAGAACTTCAGAAAAGATCCATCCGTCTATTGGACATCACCATTTGGATGTCTCTTGAGAATATCAAGCTCAGCTTGCCTCCAAATAAACTCATTATCTTTACTCCTACATCTGCTCTTACCTCCTATTTCCTGTCTCCACGAAATGGCAATTCTCCAGTTTCATTTCTCAAGGTTTTGATTCTTCTTTCATTCAATGTACCTAACTACCAAGTTCTCTTGGTTGTAACTTCTATACGTCTGTCAGTTCCGTCCTCTCTTCTGGGCTGATTACCACCAGTCCAGTCCAGACCACTCTCATCTCTTGTCTTGATTACTTATCATAGTTTGTCCTTATGCTTCCAATTTTTCTTCCCTCCAATCTGTTTTCAACAGTGAGGTCAGAAAGATGTCATCAAACTGTCAACTCATTTATGTCATAACCTTGCTCAAAACCCATTCTGGCTTCAATTTCCCTCAGACAGGGTAAGGAAAAAAACTGTGACATAACTTACAACTCCTTACCTCCATCAACTAGAGATGGCCTCTCTTTGTAGCCTCATCTTTGGCTAATCTCTCATTTGTTCATGCTCTATTCTAGCCAAAAGAAATTATTTTATTTCCTCTGTGTCTGTCTTTCTCTGTCACGCCAGTGCTGTTATCATCAGCTCCCATCCCCCCAAAGCCTAGCTAATTTCCATACATTTTTTAGGACTTAGATGTCACCTCCCCCAGAAAGCCATCCTTTGTCTTGTTGTATATTTGAGATACAACATTTCAAAAATAATTTCATTTGATGAGCTACTCATTCACCTCATAGTACTCTGACCTTATCCTATCTTAGCTCCTAGTTCTGTATATTAAACTTTTGTATTTGTAGGCATTGAGTATCTCTATAGAGTCATCCATCACCACTTTACCCACTAGTGTGTCCTGGAAGCAATCAGCACTTTATACCTCCTTTCCCAGTGCAGTGATGAGCACCAAGACATGCTTGATTTTTCTAATAAAAAATTTATATATCAATATTATTAATATTTAAAAAAAATTCAGAGAACTTCAACTATTACAAGTGTACCTTGGAGATATTGTAGGTTCAGTTCCAGACCACCACAATAAAGTGAATGTTGTTGCAAAATAAAGTGAGTCACAAGAATCCTTTGGTTTCCCAAGGCATTTAAAGTTATGTTTATAGTACACTGTAGTCTATTAAGTGTGCCATTGCAGTATGTCTCCGGCTGCTGACTGATCATGGTGGTGCTTGCTAAAGATTGGGGTGGTTGTGGCAATTTAAGAAAACAACAATGAGGTAGGTTTGCTACAAACGATTTTTCTGTAGCATGAAATGCTGCTTAATCGCATTTTATCCACAGTAGAATGCCTTTCAAAGTTGGAGTCAGTCCTATCAAACCCTGCCACTGCTTTATCAGCTAAGCTTATGTAATGTCCTAAATCCTTTGTCATTTTAATAGTCAAGTTCAAAGTCTTATATGGGTGTGGTTTGTAGCACCTCAAAACAAATACGATGGTAACATCAAAGATCACTGATCACAGATCACCATAAGAAATATCACAATAATGAAAAAGTTTGAAATCCTGGTAGAAATACCAAAATGTGACACAGAGACATGAAGTGAGCCAATGCTATTTGAAAAGTGGCATCCATAGACTTGCTCAAAGCAAGGTTGCCACAAACTTTCAACTTATAAAAAAACGCAGTATTTGAGAAGTGCAGTAAGATGAGGCATGACTGTATTCCCTTCTACCTTCAAACAGTCCTTTGAGGTAGGCTAGGTCTGTACCACAGTGGTTCTCCCCAGCTGTAGGTGTTAAGCTCCTCAACAGACCCATTCAGGTAAATCTCTGGTTAAAAGCTTTAGAACTCATAGATGTTCCTTTCCTTGTGAACAAATTTGAGAGTGTAATACAAAATATTTTGAACAAAGCAATCAATGTACTATACTACATACTGTCAATATCAATGACATTTACCTTTTAAAATAACCATAGGTACGGTACACTTCCATTCTGAATCTGCTCCCTACAGCCTTTTAATGCTCGCTTCCCCTAACACGAGAAACTTGAAATTAATTTTGTTTGTCACTAACATCTGTTATGAAGCATGAAAACAAAATTGTTCTGATTTATGACTCAGAGCTTTTGATTTCTGACTCTTCAGATCTCAGAGACTCTAAATGACTGGATTTTTGAGATTTGCAAATTACTGGGGGAAGTGTTGCTGAAACTTCCTTCCCATGACAGATTGTTACATGTCCTTAACCTTGCTCAGGAGGAATTCTGATCAAAGTACTTTTAACTAAAGGCTCTCACACCTCTCAGCAAAAGCTTTCCCTACAAACCCAGGGTACAGTTCTAAGATCATAAGTCACATGCTTTCAATATTCTTTATCCTTCCATATTATGTCTCGCCGATCTTTACTTCCAGTATACCATCTCCATTCCTAACTCTTTCGTTACTTGTTCTCTTAGAAATGACATGATAACTGCATATACTGAAATTGAAATTGCCTGGGTTAACCAGAAGATATGCAGAAGTAAATCTGCTTCTACTGAATTTTTGTATTCGGTGAAATCATGGCTTGGAGAGTATGACTATGGATAATTCTGAACTTTTCCATATTTTGCAGATCAATCTGATTGCCCTTTTTCTCTGGAATAATAAATGGAATGAGGATGGGTTAGGTGACTCGCTCAAGGTCATGGAAATTATCAGTGCTAAAGTTCACATCAGTTTCCTAATGTATAGGTGGAGAACTTGGGTTTTGGTTTTTCTGAGTCAGTGTGAGCCATTTATATTTATTCCTGTAATTTTAGACACCTGTGATTGCCCTGGTTTATTTGTTTAAAAATGCACATCTGATTTTGGAATATTCTAGATTTATGGAAGAGTTGCAAAGGTAGTACAGAGATTTCCTTCATCTGAGATTCTCCTGCCCTTACAAAACTAGAAAATATTTGTCATAATGAGAAATTAGTGTCCAATACAATTAACTAAACTATAGACTTTATTTTTGTTTTACCTTGGCATTTTAAAACTTCTCAAATGACAAAGCATCTCAAACTAGAAAAAAGTACAGACTCTAACCCCAGGACCACAATATCTTGATCGTTGGCAGCAAGAGACTCAATCCGTTACACACTGGTTTGTGGATTGTTTTCATATTCCTTTATTCCCATCTGAAGTGATACTAAGTGACTTTCTCATGTGACCCACACTCCTATCTCACTCACTCAGGAAGAGCCTTGAGCTGGTGTGGGTGGGCAGGGGGCTAGCTCCTCAGGGCAGTAACTTTGGACTCATGCCAATCATGGATTGCTAGGTTCTTGCCTCATTTTGGACTCTGAAGGGTTCTTTGGTTGTTTTATGGCCAACTGAACTGCAGGCAAGCAAATTTCTAGACAGAGACTTCACAATGGCACGTGACAACATCACATACCCTTCTTCCTTTTTCGTAATATACACAGTTTATCTTCAGGATAGGCGCATGCAGATCTACATATGGCTTTCTGGAGAACAACAGACACAGTTGTTAATGTTCGTTTCCCATGGCAAAGAAAAGTTTGCTTATATCAGATGACTGAATGGAGGTCTACAAGACAATAAAGCAGAGGGACTGCTCTAGCCGCCCAGGGGTTAAGACTCTGCACTTCTGCTGCAGGGGCACGGGTTCAATTCCTGGTCAGGTAACTAAGATCCCACATGATGTGTGATGAGGCCAAAGAAAAAAATAACAGATTGTAAAGCAGACCATGACTGTGGTTTCCCACGGTGAGACCACAATCCCAGAGATGGAAGAGGAGAGAAAAGAGACAAAAGAGAAACGGGAAGAAAGGAGGAAAACGGGCTTCACAGATGTTTAAATATTGTCTGGCTTACATGACAAAGGCCCACGGAGACAGGGGAGCAGCATGTGTGCTTAGCCACGTCCAGGTCTTTGCGGCCCTGTGGATTGTAGCCAGCTTCTCTATTCGTGGGATTCTCTGGTGGCTCAGATAGTAAAGAGTCTGCCTGCAATGTGGGAGACCTGGGTTCGATCCCTGGCTTGGGAAGATCCCCTGGAGAAGGAAATGGCAACCCATTCCACTATTCTTGTCTGGAAAATCCCATGGATGGATGAACCTGGCAGGTTACAGTCCATGGGGTCACAAAGAGTCGGACACCACTGAGCGACTTCACTTTCTCTATCCATGGGATTTTTCCAGGCAAGAATACTGGAGTGGGTTGTCATTCCCTCCTCCAGGGGATCCTTCCCATCTAGGGATCAAACCTGTGTCTCCTGCACTGCAGACAGATTCTTTACTGCTGAGCCATTTGGGAGGCAGGGGAGCTGCAGCACAGTGATAAATCAATCAGTCACAGTCAGCCTGAAGGAGAATGGCAGAGTGATGCTCCCTGGCTGGATTGCTTGATGGAGCTTGGGGGCTCCACACGCCTCCACGAAATTTACCCCTTCTGAAGACTTGGTCCCTGAGGCCCAATTCTCCCCTCTTCATTAAACTTCAATCCTTGGTGAGAGATCCTGGATGTTCAGAGAAAACCACTGGGCCTTGCTTTTTATGCTCTGTCTGAATTCTGATTGCATTCTGTGGAGGGAGACCCACTGACATTTCCTGGTGCCCAAGGGGGTTGGCAACCATTTCAACATTACTTAGGGTGTTGTGGGGCCTTTGTTATCTGATTAATAAAGCAAAATCAGCATTCTCTCTGGGGCCCTTTGTTTGGCATATTATTGATAGAGAAAATTGAGATAAAAGCAAATTAACACATGTAGGTAGCTACACTCAGCTGCCTTCCCATCTCCTAATCACTTCATTCTGTCCTTTCATGAACAAGCCAAGGAGATAACACCCCATCTGGTGAGTGGATAATCTATTTCTAATTTTCTCAATCTTTTTAGAGTTGTGCATGTGGGGATTTGGTGACTTCTTACATCTCCAATATAATGGCTTCTCTTGCAAGTGCTTCCATAACTATCCAGGCTATAAATGTTGCATTTAGGCAACTTTCCCTTCCTTTGGACCATTAGAAAGACAAAATGGCTTTGTTATTCAGCAGTGTTGAGGATAGCATCACATAGAGCCAACTTTGATGGTGGCAGGATGTATGCATGGGTTTTGCAGTCTGAAACACCACAGGGCATATAGTGAGAAGAGAAGGAAGAGGCAAGTTGAAGTAAATGTCTCTCTCCCTCCTGCTATGTCCCTATGGCCCTGAGACTTTTCCTACATAATGCTGGAAGAGCTGTCTGGTCAGGGGAAAACCCATCCTATGATTTGATTTATCTGCATGATGCCAACAAACCAAGCTTCTCACGGACTAAAGACCCTTTAGAGACCGAGACTCAGGCAGTGTGTGTTGGCACCAGGATAGCAAGCAGACAAATGATACACACTAGAGAGCTGGGCAACAGACTTGCGTACATATGGGGACTTAATATGTGACAGATGTCGCCTTACAAATCAGGGTGGACAGACGGACTGCTCAATCCATAGTGTTGAGATCACTGTTAGCTCAGATAGAAACAGCCAATTTCTACTTCATGCTGCACATACAAAATATATCCCAGCTGCAGTCAAGACTTCCTTCCTGGAGAGAGAAATTTAAAACAAAATAGAGGAGAAAGTCCCTATGACCTTGAGGTTGAGGGGGAACTCTTTTAAGGCACAGACATCAATAATTAAAGTTTGATAAATTTGACTAAATTAAAATCTCTATGCCCCCAAAGATGGGAAAAGACAAGTCACAGATTTGGAAGAGACGTTCCTAACCTTATTACAGATATAAATTCAAAAAGGGGAAGATAAACAACCCTGAAGAAAAATGAGAAATGATAGGAACAGGTTGTTCACAGAAGACAAAATTCGAATAACTCCAAACCATATAATTATTTCCAGCTTCCCTACTCATCAGGGAAATGCAAATTTAAACAAGAACAAAGTGATACCTTGCTACAACATCAGAATGGCAAAAAACAAGAAGTCGAATTACCTTGGGATTTGGGAAAGATGAGATTCAATGGGGATTTTCTTACACAGGTTGCTGTGTTTCACTTTGCAAAGCAAATTAGCTTTATTGAGTCAGGTGGAAAGCACACATGCCCCTAGCCTCAACATTTCTACTTCTAGATAGATGCTCTGGAGAAACTCGTATGGGGATAAACAAGGAGACATGTTCAGAATGTTCAATGCATCACCGCTCAGTGAAAGCTAAAAACAAGAAACTAAAATCCATCAAACATAGAGTAAAAAAAAAATTAGAACATGTTTATAAAATGGAATATTATATGGCAATTAAAATGGAACTATATCATCACAGATAAGCAGCAAAATAATAGTATGTCTCTACAGGTTTACTTATGATATTGCTGTAGGTACAACTGTAAGCACTTTACATGTGAATATTAATTCATTCTCTTACCAATCCTGTGATGGGGGTACTATGATCATCCCTATTTTATAGACAAGCAATGAAGATAGAGAAGTTTAAGCTGTTATCCAAGGTCTCACATAACTGTCAATGCCAGAGTTGGGCTGTGACCCAGCCAGTCTAATTCTAGAACTGGTGATTTAAGCCCTAACCTGCCTCCCAAGATAAAGAGAATGCTGAGCAATGAAAATATAAGGCTGAAAAGAGATTCATTTTGGAAGATGATACATACAGTATGATTCACTACTATTTAGGTTTAGCTTCAACTGCTTTTAATCACAGGAAGAAAACAGGCCTTAACTACAATATTTAGTTACGACACAGACACACCTTGAGGCAGGTAGTGCAAGACTGGCTGATGCAGAGGCTCTAAGGTCATGAGGGACTCAGCCCTTTGTGCTCCACCTTGCTTACCACCACCGTCCAACCTCCAGGGTGTCGTGAACTGAAGACCTCTGGAGCTTCATCCACCTCAGTCATATTCCAGGTGGGAGGGAGGAAAAGGGGAATAAGAGCAATGGTACACCTGGCCAGTGAGTCCCTAAACAGGGTCACCCCAGAAGCCCTGGCCAATGGCCTTCTCCTTTGTTCTCCTGGCTACCTCTCTAGCAGGAGTGAAGGCGGGAAATGAAGGCCTTGAGATGGAGGCACTGTTGCCCAGAGCACACTACATGTTCTGCAAAGAAAACAATATTGAAGTTCAGTTCAGTTCAGTTCAGTCGCTCAGTCGTGTCCGACTCTTTGCGACCCCATGAATCGCAGCACGCCAGGCCTCCCTGTCCATCACCAACTCCCGGAGTTCACTCAGACTCACGTCCATCGAGTCCGTGATGCCATCCAGCCACCTCATCCTCTGTCGTCCCCTTCTCCTCCTGCCCCCAATCCCTCCCAGCATCAGAGTCTTTTCCAATGAGTCAACTCTTCTCATGAGGTGGCCAAAGTACTGGAGTTTCAGCTTTAGCATCATTCCTTCCAAAGAAATCCCAGGGTTGATCTCCTTCAGAATGGACTGGTTGGATCTCCTTGCAGTCCAAGGGACTCTCAAGAGTCCTCCAACACCACAGTTCAAAAGCATCGATTCTTCGGCACTCAGCTTTCTTCACAGTCCAACTTTCACATC
>SJYX01016731.1:298284-308825 GCA_006410675.1 Oreotragus oreotragus | reverse complement strand
AGTGAAAGAGGAGAGTGAAAAAGTTGGCTTAAAGCTCAACATTCAGAAAACTAAGATCATGGCATCTGGTCCCATCACTTCATGGGAAATAGATGGGGAAACAGTGGCTGATTATATTTTTTGGGGCTCCAAAATCACTGCAGATGGTGACTGCAGCCATGAAATTAAAAGACGCTTACTCCTTGGAAGGAAAGTTATGACAAACATAGAGAGCATATTGAAAAGCAGAAACATTACTTTGCCAACAAAGGTCCATCTAGTCAAGGCCCTGGTTTTCCAGTGGTCATGTATGGATGTGAGAGTTGGACTGTGAAGAAAGCTGAGCAGTGAAGAATTGATGCTTTTGAACTGTGGTGTTGGAGAAGACTCTTGAGAGTCCCTTGGACTGCAAGGAGATGCAACCAGTCCACCTTAAAGGAGATCAGTCCTGGGTGTTCACTGGAAGGACTGATGCTGAAGCTGAAACTCCAGTACTTTGGCCACCTCATGGGAAGAGCTGACTCATTTGAAAAGACCCTGATGCGGGGAGTGACTGGGGGCAGGTGGAGAAGGGGACGACAGAGGATGAGGTGGCTGGATGGCATCACCGACTTGATGGACATGAGTTGAGTGAACTCTGGGAGTTGGTGGTGGACAGGGAGGCCTGGTGTGCTGTGATTCACAGGGTTGCAAACAGCTGGACACGACTGAGTGACTGAAGTGAACTGATTATGATATAAAAACGTGCATTGGAATAATATCGAATTTAGAGCAGTAATTAGGTTTGTAGAAGGAGAGGGCTACACAATAAACTTCAACTGTATCTCAACTTTAAAAAACAACCTGAAGCAAAAATGACTTAAATTTTGATCATTTGGGTGGAGGGTAAGACCTTGTGTGTCTTTGGGGTGTGTTATGTGTAGTTTCAATGCTCTCCTTCTTTGGTGTGATTTATTCGCTCTTTCTCATTTTCTTCTTGTTTCGTAGGGAAGGGTTCCCCAGAGCCACCTCCGCTGTTGAAAGCTCAAGCCCTCACTGATCTGAAGGCAGTTGGTTTCAAATTGCAACATTTTTGGAGTGCGCCTGCTTCAATGGGAATAAATTGGTTGAGAGCTTATCAAATGTCAAGCGCTAAGCTATGGCCTAGGCAAGCATTAACTTATATAATCCTCACAAGAGCCCTGGGAGCTAAGAATAATTATTATTTCCATGTGACAGAAGAGGAAATTAGGGTTCTGAGAGATTGAATGTCTTTCTGAAGATCCCGCCATCCAGATGGGAAGCCACATGACTCTGGCCTCTGGACCTGGGCTTGTAACCAGCTTTTCTCTCGTTCACTTGCTTCTGACATCCCTGCCCCATTTCCTGCTAGAACTTCTAAGAAGGGCTCCTTGGGATGTATCCAAACAAGATGCCAAGGATAAGGTGGGATGCTGGGACAGGCATGGAAAAACAGGCTGTGTTATCCTATGCGTGGTGGGGTCTCAGTTTGGAAGGGCCACAGAGGGCCAGACTGAGGCAAAGGAGAAAGCAATTTTCTCAGAGCAGGGCCTTGGTCTGCAAGCTAAAGACATAAGGAGGGTTTCTTAAAGAGCTTTTATTAGTCACAGTGTTAGCCCTGCGGGGTAGGATGTGCCAGGCACTCAGGGTGGAACTCTGGCCAGGAAGAGTGTACAGACACTAACTTCCCTACCGACATTCCTCCCTGAGCTTTAAGTGGGCCCAGCGCTCGTTGCCTGCTCCCTCTGCTGCCCCTCTGAGAGCACCCTGAGGACAGAGATCATCTGGGGCAAGATCTGACATGGTGCTGACACAGAGTAGGAACAAAAATGTTTGCTAAATAAACAAATGAACACACAAACAGGTAAACTCAAGAGGACTGCGTTTCACTGGTGCCCTCTGAATTGGGACTGAGCGCTCAGCACAATAAACACAAATTTAGCTTAAGTTCCTTGAGGGCACTGCATTATTCGTGTTTGCACACCTTGCCCCAGCACTGTGCCCACAACAGTTCTTGCTGAAGACCTGAGCAGAACTGAGAGGAACGATCAAATAAATACAGGGATTTATAACAATGGGCTGGAATTGTATGGGGCTATTCCAGAGATCCACAGATTAAAGAGCCAGGAGGTTGTGAAGGCATGTATGACCCTGTGTGCTGGTCCACTGAAGTAAAATGCAGACTCAAGGGTTAATAGCTGGGAAACATGAAGATGTAAAGAAAAAGAACAGCTGCTGGACTGGGCAACTGGTAGCAATTTAGACTATAAAGCTGCCATGTAGCAGAATCGCCAATAATTGTATGGGGCTATTCCAGAGATCCACAGATTAAAGAGCCAGGAGGTTGTGAAGGCATGTATGACCCTGTGTGCTGGTCCACTGAAGTAAAATGCAGACTCAAGGGTTAATAGCTGGGAAACATGAAGATGTAAAGAAAAAGAACAGCTGCTGGACTGGGCAACTGGTAGCAATTTAGACTATAAAGCTGCCATGTAGCAGAATCGCCAAACTCACTGTTCCCTGAAAGATACAGGTAAAGGCCTGACACAAACACTCCTAAGTTGTTTTTATGGGAAGCAGATCCCCCTCCGGATAAAAACTGCTGACCACAAGTACACAGACTCTAGATTGGTTGAAACAAGATGGTTGGTGATACTTGGAACTTCAACTTGATGCCAACCAGTCTGAGAATTGTCCACGAGCTAATCACGCCCTGCTCCCTGAACACTGTAAAACTCCTCACTACCCCCTCCAGGGTGGGTCACCCTGAGGTGTATCAGCCCACCATGGCCACCTTTGCCTGGCAAAGCAATAAAAGCTACTCTTTTCTATTTCACCCGAAACCCTGCCTCCACGTTTCTATTTGGCACCAGTGAACAATGAGTACCGGCAACCGTTGCTTAAAAATGGTCCCATACCCATTTATTAATGAAATAAAAACTTCATTAATCTCATCATCAAACCCAAAATAACTATGGACACCATTTGTTTGGTTGGACTATGTGCCAGGTGTTGTTAAGTAGATTATCGCTAAAACTTACCATCATGCTGCAAGGGAAGTATTATTCTTGCCATTTCACAATGAAGAGACCCAGTCCCAGAAGGTTAAGTGACCTATTGAAGATCAAATATATCACAAGGAGCCCAGTTAGGATTTAGAGGTGGGTCTCTAGAGCTTCAAAATCTGTGTTTCTGCTAGTGCAGTGGCCAGCCTGCCCCCTTTCACAGACTGAATTGCGGCTTCAAAGAATGGTAGAAAAGAAGTTACATTCCTCCTTGAGGAAAGCTCCTGTAATGACTCCTGAGGCACTGTGATCTTATGGCTTCTCTGAATATATACTTAAGGTGCAGCTCCTAACCTAATTGTTTTCTGCTGGCAACTCTAGTTGACTTAATGTGAGCCCTTATTTCTCATGGGAAGGATGCTGTGAACTGGTATTACCCTATGGAAACTTGGCATACCCTAAAATACCAACAACACTAGTAGTAAAAATAAATGAGGGACAAAGCAACCTTCAGTTCAGTTCAGTTGCTCAGTCGTGTCTGACTCTTTGTGACCCCATGGACTGCAACACACCAGGGTTCTCTGTCCATCCTCAACTCCTGGAGATTACTCAGACTCATGTCCCTCGTGTGGGTGATACCATCCAACAATCTCGTCCTCTGTTGTCCCCTTTTCCTCTCACCTTCTATTTTTCTCAGTATCAGGGTCTTTTCCAATGAGTCGGTTCTTTGCATCCTTCAAATATGTGTTTTGCAAACATTTATTAAGAAGCAAAAATCAAATAGGGAATCTAAAGACTGCATTGTACTTTCTTTCTGTTATTGAATTTATAAAAATTTGAGAGCAATGAAGTCTGAAATGAAAGTGCTGGCTTCTTTTTCTGGCAAATACCCCTCTAACAAGCTTCTTATCATCCTTCAAATATGTGTTTTGCAAACATTTATTAAGAAGCAAAAATCAAATAGGGAATCTAAAGACTGCATTGTACTTTCTTTCTGTTATTGAATTTATAAAAATTTGAGAGCAATGAAGTCTGAAATGAAAGTGCTGGCTTCTTTTTCTGGCAAATACCCCTCTAACAAGCTTCTTAAGCACTCTCTTTTTGCTCTAGGGTCCTCTGAACTGAATTCAGATTAAAGTCAACTCTTAAACTTTTCCTATGAGTCAATATGCCTGAAAACTTCTGCAATCAGGCTTTGACCAGGCAATATTGATCCTTTTTTTATGACATAAAATCCTCTGCAATGACTGTCTTCTTCAAGAGTTTTAGCTCTTTTATGCATTTTTATTTTCCCCTGAGTTTCAGTCGGTAAAGAATCTGCCTGCAATGCAGCAGTCCTGGGTTTGATTCCTGGGTTGGGAAGATACCCTGGAGAAGGAAATGTCAACCCACTCCAGCATTCTTGCTTGGAAAATCCCATGGACAGAGCAGCCTGGAAGGCTACAGTCTATGGGGTCACAAGAGTTGGACACGACTGAGCGACTAAACCACCACTAAGTTTATGGCCTTCTTTATATTCTTTCCCATTATGATTTATTACAGGATATTGAATATAGTTCCTTATGCTACACAGTAGGCCCTCGTTATCTGTTTTATTTATATAGTTCATATCTGCTGATCCCAAGCTCCTAATGTACCTCTCCCCCCATCTCCTTTCTTCTTTGATAGTTTTAAGTTTGTTTTCTTTGTCTGTGAGTCTGCTTCTCTTTCGTAAATCAGTGCATTTGTTATACTTCTAGATTCCACATGTAAGTGATGTCATATAGCATATGGATTTCTCTTGTGTCTTCACTTAGTATTATAATCTCTAGGTCCATCCATGTTGCTGCAAATGATACTATTTCATTCTTTTTATGGATGAGTAGTATTTCATCATGTATATACTATAAAGAAGATATATATTTTCCTTATTCATCTGTCCACGGACACTTAGGTTGCTTCCATGAGTTGTTATTATAAATAGTGCTGCTGTGAACACTGGGGTGCATGTATACTTTTGAGTTAGAATTGTCTCTGGGACTCCTGGGTCACATGGTAAGTCTATCTTTAGTTTTTAAGGAACCTCCATACTGTTTTCTATAGTGACGGCACCAACTTACATTCTGACCAACAGTGTAAGAAGGTTCCCTTCTCTCAGGGAGAGGAGATAAGTTGAATGGTTCTATGAAGACCTATAAGACCTTTCAGAACTAACAGCCAAAAAAGATGTCGTTTTCATTATAAGGGACTAGAATGCAAAAGTAGGAAGTCAAAAAACACCTGGAGTAAGGAGTAAGGCAAATTTGGCCTTGGAATACAGAATGAAGCAGGGAAAAGGCTAATAGGGTTTTGCCAAGAGAACACACTGGTCATAGCAAACACCTTCTTCCAACAACACAAGAGAAGACTCTACTCATGGGCATCACCAGATGGTCAACACCAAAATCAGANCTTGAAGGAAGTAGGTGGACTAACACGTATGGAAGGATAGAATGGGGACTTCTCCAGCAAGCATATCCCTTTAGAGCAGATGCAATTGCCTTCTGTACTTGGGCTCCAGAGAGTGCTGTAAATAAGAGGATATTTACACACAGGAACTACTTGGAGAAAAACAGGAGAGGGAAGTTCACTCAAGCAAAGTATTCTCAAATAAACCTCAGATTTTGCCTGAGCACAATGAATAATTCTGTGATTTTTCACAATTAACCTCTTTTCCATTCTATTTTCTTATCTATGAAATGAGTATACGACTCTCAACTTCCCATTGTCATGGAATGTCATGTTAAACATCTTGTATAAAAAATGGTTATGTTTTCTTTCTACTTAAGGCTAACCCTGCTGGGGTTTTGAATTCTATAAGTATAATAATAATAAAAAAAGCTTGAATGGCAGTACAGTTTATGAGACTTGTCAAGATCTTTTTTTTTTTTTTTTCTACCACTGCTTGAAGGGTAACATTCATTGTTTTATAGGAAGAAGGGAAAATAGAGCCAATTCAAGGAGCCTACAGATTACTGGGACTTCATACTTTCATTAGTCATATTAAACCAATACCTCCTAAGGATATAACCACAATGCAGTAAAAAGAAAAAAAAAACAAGATCAGGATCCGTGAATTAGAACTGTGGCTGATTCATGATTAACCAATTCCATTTGCTTTTTTGAAACAGTTGCTAATTCTCTTTAAGACTCACCTGTCTAATCCTCAAAAAGTGAATATCAAGATCCCTCTGTCAGAGTTTTATAATTATCAAATAGCAAAGTTATTTTAAATGCATTGAAAAGGGAAACATAATTAAATGTCTCAGGCAACACCTAGTTTCCATTTCCTGTTGATTGAAGTCCCTTCTCAGCTACTAATACAATTTAGCCATAAAAGTATCTTTATATAAAATTTCATACAAATATGATGCAGAAAACTAAGGCAATACATCTCTTACATTGTGTCTGGACATGAGGACCATGAGGATCCTGTGCTTTTGTTCTAGTGAGATTATTAGTTGAGGTCACTACCTGCTGGGGGATGGTGGGGTTTTCCCACACCTCCGGAGACGTTCTCAGGCATCTGCTGCATGTCTTACAACTCAGTTCAGTTCTGACACTGTCTGCCTGGAGATAGGATCAGGGTCCCCGCAGGCTGAGGGCTCAGTCCCACAAATCCAATCCTAACACACTTGTGATACCAATCGCAAGTCCAGGTTCTTACCTGTACTTCTGACCAGCTGGCAGAATCCAATATGTTGATGATACAGCTCAGAAATTTGACTTTTAAAAAATGCAAACATTTTCCTTTTATAAATTAATGTTCTGTGCTGAGTTGACAGATATATGTCTTGTAAGTACAGTTGTTTCACTTAAAGAGTTTGGTGATATTTTGACCTTGATGTACACTGTATCCAACTCCTGGCTCAGTTTCCTTAGATAATTTCAAGGCACTTCTTTCACCTAGAATATGATGTGTGTTGGTTTGTTTGTTTTGACAGAGAACTGCTTAGTTAGTATATTTTGTCTGAGATCTATTGTTGGAGGAAATATCTGAGATGCACAGTAGAGCCTTTTCATGCTTCTTTGATATTAATGGAGGCACGCTGACTCTTGAGGTGTAGCACAAAATATGATAAAAATCAACTACCCACATCACTGATTTTTATGGAAAATATTATCATAGAAGTAAGTAATATATTATACTCTGAAGATTTCATATGGCATCACAAGATATGTTTTGCAGCCTAAACAGGTACAGAGAGCTCACTATTATTTGCTACAGAATGTATCCAGATTGAGAAGAAAGTTATTTATTAACATGCTTGCATGATCGGAACAAAAATTCTTTCTGAAAGATAGAAAAACAATTCAGCTTGATACTCTCCTAAGGTATATGTTAAAGACCCAGAGAAGGACAGGATACAATTACTTAATATAGTAAAACATAGTCTAGTCAGGTTTATTTTTCTAACTTATCTTCCTTATGCCACTCTGCATTTTTTTAAACTTTATTCCTTTATCATACAATTACTCTCTTTTAAACTCTGAAAATCCTATTTATTTGAAGACTCATTTTTTCTGAACACTAGTTTACTTTATCCTAATATCCTTCTAAATTTCTCATTTTAAATTATGTTACATCTTTATGAAAAATGTATTGCATTTCAAACTGCCAGATCCTTTGATCACCTGGATTTTTAAAAATCAAATCTCTTTTCTGTGCAAATCCTTAGGACTGTCTTGTCCGTCACCTTGTCATGAAAATAATACTCTCTGCCTTCAAAAACTTAAGTAACTCTGCAAAGTACATTATAAATAGCAGTGGATCAGTAATGCAAGTTCTCTTTTCAGTTCTTTATTTATTAAACTGACTTTTCAGGAATAGCTTTACCTTTTAAAAAGATTGTAACAATACACAGTGATGTGGAAGACTTCTTTCTTTAAGCTGATAATTGTCTTGCCTGGGTAACCATGGATACAGATATTTCATTGAGTTGACTTGTTTCCTGTCAACATGTCAGTTTATAAACGTGTGCATTAAATTGTCTTTTCCACTTTCTGATGTAGTCAGCAAAAGTTATCCTCAGCCTGAGCAACTAGAAGTATCCATGTGGTCCTAAGGGACAGGCTTCCTCCAGAGTCACTTATGTGAAGCCAAGACTGTAGTTTCAGCATCCCCACAGTCATTATGTTTTATTTCCAGATACTTTTCCTTCTTCAATACGGTACAGATGAAAGAGGGAGGCTAGATGAAATAACATGGAAACGAGATAAAAATTGACTCTCCAAATAAGTAACTCCATATTAAAATGCTTTCATTTCAACATAGTTTATATCCCTGTGTCTCTCCACTGTTTTCTGTTTTCTACGGAGCACATATCATCATTGTCATTGTTGGTCGCTCGGTCAGTTCAGTTCAGTCAGTTCAGTCGCTCAGTCATCTCACTTGTATCCAATTATTTTGCCACCCCTGGACTTAGCCTGCCAGCTTCCATGGGCTTTCCCAGGCAAGAATACTGGACTGGGTTGCCACTTCCTTCTCCAGAGGATCTTCCTGCCCCAGAGACTGAACCCATGTCCTGCTTGGCAGGAGGATTCTTTACCACTGAGCTACATGGACAGCCTGCATATCACCATAGCTAGAGTTAAGTAGTGACTGATTTTCAAAAGCAGAATCTAAAGCTAATTTATTTAAGCATATGGTAGTAAATGTAAGTATTTAGCCATAAATGTGACCCTAAGGCTGGCCAGGGTTATCAGAAAAAGTAGGAAATTTAAAAAAAAAAATTGGGGGAAAACAAGAAAGGAGATATAACCCACAAATTCCAAATCATGAGTAAATGTTACCAAAAGCTAGGTAGAATCTGGCAGAAGCAATGATGGGAAACAGCCACTGGAGTGACAAGGAAGAAAGGGAGTTACAGAAAATTTTCAGGCATAGTAGNAAAAAAAAAATTGGGGGGAAACAAGAAAGGAGATATAACCCACAAATTCCAAATCATGAGTAAATGTTACCAAAAGCTAGGTAGAATCTGGCAGAAGCAATGATGGGAAACAGCCACTGGAGTGACAAGGAAGAAAGGGAGTTACAGAAAAATTTCAGGCATAGTAGTGCTCAAACTGTCATCAAATCTGTACCGGTACCAGGAAGAAAAGGAACTGAGAAGGAACTGAAGTCCTGGCCCGAGACTGGAGTCCAGGGTCCACAAGTGACAAATCTAGAAAACATCACGCATTTGTTTCTGTTCAGTCACTGAGTTGTGTGCAACTCTTTGTGACCCTGTGGACTACAGCACATCAGGCTTCCTGCTTCTTCCCTTTCTTCCACAGTGTGCTCAAATTCATGTCCACTGAGTCAGTGATGCTATCCAAGCATCTCATCCACTGTTGCCCCTTTCTCCTTCTGCCCTCAATCTTTCCCAGCATCAGTGTCTTCTCCGATAAGTCAGCTTTTCACATCAGGTGGCCAAAATATTCATGCTTCAGCATCAGTCCTTCGAAAGAATCTTCAGGGCTGATTTCCTTTAGGATTGAGTGGGTTTATCTTGAAGTCAAAGGGACTCTCAAGAGTCTTCTCCAGCACCACAGTTTGAAAGCATCCATTTTTTGAAGCTTATCAAACATTTGAACACCTTCAAAAAATAGATTAATTGGGTCATTCACCTTGATGGCTGCACCTGAAAAGAAACTAACAGAGCTCGTGTGTGGTAGAAGACCTCCCTCAGGAGCAGGATAGATTCTGAAAGGCAGATGTAGAGGGCTCTGCATAGCCATACTAAGTGAACAGGAAGAAAGCTTGGGAGAGTGGGAGGCATGGAAAGCAAGCTGGCTCACTTCCACCAGAAACCTTCTGAAAAAGAGCACATCCAGGAAAACTACACTCACTCAGAGACAGACTCTTGCGTTATGTTCTTTCTTATTTCCTTGGAGTCCTAATCCCCCTGTTTTGTGTCACTACCTTATGGTATACTATTTCCTCATGCAGCTTGCAACTGTTATTCTTTGTTTTAAATAATTTTATTTATGTACTCATTTTTGGCTGTGCTGGGTCTTTGTTGCTGAGCAGGCTTTTCTCTACTTGCAGTGAATGGGGCTACTCTCCAGTTGCGGCGTGCAAGCTTCTTACTACAGGGACTTCTCTTGTTATGGAGCATGGATGATAGGGCGTAGGGACTTCAGTAGTTGCAGCTCCTGGGCTCTAGAGTTCTGGCTCAGTAGCTGTGGTACACGGGCTTAATTGCTCTGTGATGTGTGGGATTGTCCCAATCAGGGATGGAACTGGTTTTTCCTGCATTGGCAAGCAAATTCTTTACCACTGAACCACCAGGGAAGCCCCGCAATTATTATTCTTGATGGAATCCTTAGTTCATTTTTTTTTTCCTATGTAGGAGTTGTATTGTAAGAAGTCCTAAAGGAACAGTTCTGTCCCCACTAGCTTCCTGCAGGGGGCTACCCAGTCTGGAACCAGTTTCTACACGAGTTTCTCAAGTTGAAATTCCCATGCTATTCAGTTGGTAGAGATGCAGGTGCCATGCTTGTGCTTAGTACTCCCTTTGTTTCTTCTAATGGGAATTCTTTTTTCTTTTTTTTTTT
>SJYX01016731.1:233853-292700 GCA_006410675.1 Oreotragus oreotragus | reverse complement strand
CTTACAACAATCCTCTCATTTTATAGAAGAGAAAACTGAAGTTCACAAAAAGATAAAACACTTGCCGTTAAGTCATGTAACTAGAAAATTATACAAATCGGCTTGAGTTCATATTTCAATCCAAAGTTTGTGGTAATGTCTATTGTAGTCTTTCATGTATAGCATACCTTATAGCCATTTTCTGTTATATACATACAGACATGGAGGAAGCTGATGGTATGATGACAAAAATCTATCAGAGAGCATCAGCATCATCTTTCTGAATGCCATCAATGTCAATTCCTAATTACTGAATGCATGTTTAACAGGGAAGAAAGTTGCTAGGAAATAAATGTTTTGATGATCTGTGATTTTAATCTGGCTCAGGATTTTATTGTTTCCATCTTAGGAAAGAGACGATGAAAAGTCAAAATAGATAAGCTTTTAAAGACATGTAATCAGGGATACAAGTAAAGATGTGAAATGAAACTCCAGGATGATGTGTTGCGAGTGTCTGTGGAGGTGAAAGATGTGCTCAGACACTGTGTTTTAGCAGACTGGCTCTTGTGTGACCTCCAAGCTATGCCTTGACTTTAAAATGATTGGTGTAACTCAGTCTGTACTTAGTGACAAAGATTAGGTCACTGATGTGCAAATTGACTCTTGAGAGTCCCTTGGACTGCAAGGAGATCCAACCAGTCCATTCTGAAGGAGATCAAACCTGGGATTTCTTTGGAAGGAATGATGCTAAAGCTGAAACTCCAGTACTTTGGCCACCTCATGCAAAGAGTTGACTCATTGGAGAAGACTCTGATGCTGGGAGGAATTGGGGGCATGAGGAGAAGGGGATGATCGAGGATGAGATGGCTGGATGGCATCACTGACTTGATGGACGTGAGCCTGAGTGAACTCCGGGAGATGGTGATGAACAGGGCGTGCTGCAATTCATGGGGTCGCAAAGAATCGGACACGACTGAGCGACTGAACTGAACTGAACTGATGCTAGGTTAAGTTGTTTCAAATACTATGGCTTAATTTATAAATTTTTTTAAAGAAAATATCTTATTAAACCCTTACAACAATCCTCTCATTTTATAGAAGAGAAAACTGAAGTTCACAAAAAGATAAAACACTTGCCGTTAAGTCATGTAACTAGAAAATTATACAAATCGGCTTGAGTTCATATTTCAATCCAAAGTTTGTGGTAATGTCTATTGTAGTCTTTCATGTATAGCATACCTTATAGCCATTTTCTGTTATATACATACAGACATGGAGGAAGCTGATGGTATGATGACAAAAATCTATCAGAGAGCATCAGCATCATCTTTCTGAATGCCATCAATGTCAATTCCTAATTACTGAATGCATGTTTAACAGGGAAGAAAGTTGCTAGGAAATAAATGTTTTGATGATCTGTGATTTTAATCTGGCTCAGGATTTTATTGTTTCCATCTTAGGAAAGAGACGATGAAAAGTCAAAATAGATAAGCTTTTAAAGACATGTAATCAGGGATACAAGTAAAGATGTGAAATGAAACTCCAGGATGATGTGTTGCGAGTGTCTGTGGAGGTGAAAGATGTGCTCAGACACTGTGTTTTAGCAGACTGGCTCTTGTGTGACCTCCAAGCTATGCCTTGACTTTAAAATGATTGGTGTAACTCAGTCTGTACTTAGTGACAAAGATTAGGTCACTGATGTGCAAATTGACTCTTGAGAGTCCCTTGGACTGCAAGGAGATCCAACCAGTCCATTCTGAAGGAGATCAAACCTGGGATTTCTTTGGAAGGAATGATGCTAAAGCTGAAACTCCAGTACTTTGGCCACCTCATGCAAAGAGTTGACTCATTGGAGAAGACTCTGATGCTGGGAGGAATTGGGGGCATGAGGAGAAGGGGATGATCGAGGATGAGATGGCTGGATGGCATCACTGACTTGATGGACGTGAGCCTGAGTGAACTCCGGGAGATGGTGATGAACAGGGCGTGCTGCAATTCATGGGGTCGCAAAGAATCGGACACGACTGAGCGACTGAACTGAACTGAACTGATGCTAGGTTAAGTTGTTTCAAATACTATGGCTTAATTTATAAATTTTTTTAAAGAAAATATCTTATTAAACCCTTACAACAATCCTCTCATTTTATAGAAGAGAAAACTGAAGTTCACAAAAAGATAAAACACTTGCCGTTAAGTCATGTAACTAGAAAATTATACAAATCGGCTTGAGTTCATATTTCAATCCAAAGTTTGTGGTAATGTCTATTGTAGTCTTTCATGTATAGCATACCTTATAGCCATTTTCTGTTATATACATACAGACATGGAGGAAGCTGATGGTATGATGACAAAAATCTATCAGAGAGCATCAGCATCATCTTTCTGAATGCCATCAATGTCAATTCCTAATTACTGAATGCATGTTTAACAGGGAAGAAAGTTGCTAGGAAATAAATGTTTTGATGATCTGTGATTTTAATCTGGCTCAGGATTTTATTGTTTCCATCTTAGGAAAGAGACGATGAAAAGTCAAAATAGATAAGCTTTTAAAGACATGTAATCAGGGATACAAGTAAAGATGTGAAATGAAACTCCAGGATGATGTGTTGCGAGTGTCTGTGGAGGTGAAAGATGTGCTCAGACACTGTGTTTTAGCAGACTGGCTCTTGTGTGACCTCCAAGCTATGCCTTGACTTTAAAATGATTGGTGTAACTCAGTCTGTACTTAGTGACAAAGATTAGGTCACTGATGTGCAAATTGACTCTTGAGAGTCCCTTGGACTGCAAGGAGATCCAACCAGTCCATTCTGAAGGAGATCAAACCTGGGATTTCTTTGGAAGGAATGATGCTAAAGCTGAAACTCCAGTACTTTGGCCACCTCATGCAAAGAGTTGACTCATTGGAGAAGACTCTGATGCTGGGAGGAATTGGGGGCATGAGGAGAAGGGGATGATCGAGGATGAGATGGCTGGATGGCATCACTGACTTGATGGACGTGAGCCTGAGTGAACTCCGGGAGATGGTGATGAACAGGGCGTGCTGCAATTCATGGGGTCGCAAAGAATCGGACACGACTGAGCGACTGAACTGAACTGAACTGATGCTAGGTTAAGTTGTTTCAAATACTATGGCTTAATTTATAAATTTTTTTAAAGAAAATATCTTATTAAACCCTTACAACAATCCTCTCATTTTATAGAAGAGAAAACTGAAGTTCACAAAAAGATAAAACACTTGCCGTTAAGTCATGTAACTAGAAAATTATACAAATCGGCTTGAGTTCATATTTCAATCCAAAGTTTGTGGTAATGTCTATTGTAGTCTTTCATGTATAGCATACCTTATAGCCATTTTCTGTTATATACATACAGACATGGAGGAAGCTGATGGTATGATGACAAAAATCTATCAGAGAGCATCAGCATCATCTTTCTGAATGCCATCAATGTCAATTCCTAATTACTGAATGCATGTTTAACAGGGAAGAAAGTTGCTAGGAAATAAATGTTTTGATGATCTGTGATTTTAATCTGGCTCAGGATTTTATTGTTTCCATCTTAGGAAAGAGACGATGAAAAGTCAAAATAGATAAGCTTTTAAAGACATGTAATCAGGGATACAAGTAAAGATGTGAAATGAAACTCCAGGATGATGTGTTGCGAGTGTCTGTGGAGGTGAAAGATGTGCTCAGACACTGTGTTTTAGCAGACTGGCTCTTGTGTGACCTCCAAGCTATGCCTTGACTTTAAAATGATTGGTGTAACTCAGTCTGTACTTAGTGACAAAGATTAGGTCACTGATGTGCAAATTGACTCTTGAGAGTCCCTTGGACTGCAAGGAGATCCAACCAGTCCATTCTGAAGGAGATCAAACCTGGGATTTCTTTGGAAGGAATGATGCTAAAGCTGAAACTCCAGTACTTTGGCCACCTCATGCAAAGAGTTGACTCATTGGAGAAGACTCTGATGCTGGGAGGAATTGGGGGCATGAGGAGAAGGGGATGATCGAGGATGAGATGGCTGGATGGCATCACTGACTTGATGGACGTGAGCCTGAGTGAACTCCGGGAGATGGTGATGAACAGGGCGTGCTGCAATTCATGGGGTCGCAAAGAATCGGACACGACTGAGCGACTGAACTGAACTGAACTGATGCTAGGTTAAGTTGTTTCAAATACTATGGCTTAATTTATAAATTTTTTTAAAGAAAATATCTTATTAAACTCTTACAACAATCCTCTCATTTTATAGAAGAGAAAACTGAAGTTCACAAAAAGATAAAACACTTGCCGTTAAGTCATGTAACTAGAAAATTATACAAATCGGCTTGAGTTCATATTTCAATCCAAAGTTTGTGGTAATGTCTATTGTAGTCTTTCATGTATAGCATACCTTATAGCCATTTTCTGTTATATACATACAGACATGGAGGAAGCTGATGGTATGATGACAAAAATCTATCAGAGAGCATCAGCATCATCTTTCTGAATGCCATCAATGTCAATTCCTAATTACTGAATGCATGTTTAACAGGGAAGAAAGTTGCTAGGAAATAAATGTTTTGATGATCTGTGATTTTAATCTGGCTCAGGATTTTATTGTTTCCATCTTAGGAAAGAGACGATGAAAAGTCAAAATAGATAAGCTTTTAAAGACATGTAATCAGGGATACAAGTAAAGATGTGAAATGAAACTCCAGGATGATGTGTTGCGAGTGTCTGTGGAGGTGAAAGATGTGCTCAGACACTGTGTTTTAGCAGACTGGCTCTTGTGTGACCTCCAAGCTATGCCTTGACTTTAAAATGATTGGTGTAACTCAGTCTGTACTTAGTGACAAAGATTAGGTCACTGATGTGCAAATTGACTCTTGAGAGTCCCTTGGACTGCAAGGAGATCCAACCAGTCCATTCTGAAGGAGATCAACCCTGGGATTTCTTTGGAAGGAATGATGCTAAAGCTGAAACTCCAGTACTTTGGCCACCTCATGCAAAGAGTTGACTCATTGGAAAAGACTCTGATGCTGGGAGGGATTGGGGGCAGGAGGAGAAGGGGACGACTGAGGATGAGATGGCTGGATGGCATCACGAACTCGATGGACGTGAGTCTGAGTGAACTCTGGGAGATAGTGATGGACAGGGAGGCCTGGCGTGCTGCGATTCATGGGGTCGCAAAGAGTCGGACACGACTGAGCGACTGAACTGAACTGAACTGTGGATTTTCAGTTTTTTGTGGATGGGCTGACCACTGAATGAAGGCACCAGCGGAACTGCCCTAGAGATGACAGAGGCCAGAAGGTCACACCTGGCTGTCACTAAGGGAAGCAGGCAGTCTTGCTAGCCTGTTAGCACTACAGGGACAGAAACAGATGCGACTTATTGGGTGGCAGCCTCTCAAATGGGAAAAGAGAGCCAAAGTACATAGAACTGATACGCATTTTAATTTATTTAATTTTTCCACAGTTTTATTGGGATTTAATATTCAATAAACTATGTGTTTTTAAGGTATGCAATGAAATGAGTTTGACGTAGTCTATATACATGAAAGCATCACTGCAACCAAGATGATGACTATGTCCATCATCCCCAAAGCTTCCTTTTGCCCCTTTATAGGTCTCCATGCCTTACCATCCGTTTCCTATAGGAAACCACTGATTTGTTTTCTGTCTTACAGATGGTTTACAATCTTCACAATTTTACATAAATGCAACCACACAGTATAGATTTTTATTTGTATTTTGATAGTGGTGAGGGTATGTGTCTAGGTTTTACTGAGCATAATTATTTTGATAATCATATATCTTGTGTGTATCAATCATTGGTCCCTTTCTACTGCATGGATATGCCACAATTTACTTATTTATTTACTTGTTGATGAACATTTGGATTGTTTTAAAATTGGGGCTATAATAAATAAAAGCTGCTCTGAATACCGATCTACACATGTGGGTATATTTCTCTTTTCTCTTGAGTAAATTCTTAGGAGGGAATAGCTCTGTTGAATAGTAGGTGTACATTTAATTTCTTTGTTTCTTTTTTTCTAAAATTACAAAACTTTTAGAAAGAAAATAAGATCTCATATTTAGGTTTATAATCAACTATGATTTTTTGTTTAGGGTATAAGTAAGGTTGAAAGATTATTTATTTTTCATATGAAATACAATTTTTTTCTAGCATCTATACTATAAAACTACAGTCATCAAGACAGTATGGTACGGGCACAAAAACAGAACTAGAGATCAAAGGAACAGGATAGAAAGCCAAGAGAGAAACCCATGCACCTATGGTCAATTAATCTATGACGATGGAAGCAAGGCTATACAGTGGAGAAAAAACAGTTTCTTCAATAAGTGGTGCTGGAAAAACTGGACAGCTACATTTAAAAGAACGAAAATAGAATACTCTCTAACACCATATGCAAAAATTAAATCAAAATGGTTAAAGACCTAAATGTAAGCCAAGATACTATAAAGTCTTAGAGGAAAACATAGGCAGAACACTCTCTGATATAAATCACAGCAATATCGTTTTGGAGCCATCTCCCAGAGTAACAAAAATAAAAACAAAAATAAGCAAATGGAACCTAAATAAACTTAAGAGCTTTTGCACAGCAAAGGAAACCATAAACAAAATGAAAAGACAGCCCACAGAATGAGAGAAAATATTTGCAAATGAAGTAACTGACAAGGGATTAATCTCCAAAATATGCAAATAGTTTATGTAGCTCAATATAAAAAAAAAAAGCAAACAACTCAATCAAACAATGGGCAGAAAACCTAAATAGACAGGGCTCTCTCTTCTGTTTTATTGATCTATGTGTACAGACTCACATTTGACTTGAAAGTAGTCATGCTTTCCCCAAGGGTCTTGATTGTTAGAATCTTTTTATTGGTTTTAAAAGAAGACATGACCAAATCAAATGATAACAGGGGATGACTTAAAAATGGGTAGGGAATACGCCGGTCTTCGCTGGTAATGCAGCTGGTAAAGAGTCTGCACTGTGGGGGACCTGGGTTTGATCCTTGGGTTGGGAAGATTCTCTGAAGCAGGGAAAGGCTACTCACTCCAGTATTCTTGCCTAGAGAATTCCATGGGCAGAGGAGCCGGGTGGACTGCAGTCCATGGGGTGGCAAAGAGTCAGACACGACTGAGCGACTAACACTTTCAGGGAATATATTAGGCTGATGTTCACTGGAGTATAAGCTTTGTGAGAATGGAGACAATGCATTATTCACTCTATTGAAAGTTAAGGTTGAAAGTGAAAGTGAAGGTTGCTCAGTCGTGTCCAACTCTTTGTGAGCCCATGGACTGTACAGTCCATGGAATTCTCCAGGCCAGAATGCTGGAGCAGGTAGCCTTTCTCTTCTTCAGGGGATCTTCCCAACTCAGGGATTGAACCCAGTTCTCCACATTGCAGGCAGACTCTTTACCAGCTGAGCCACAAGGGAAGCCCAAGAGTACTGGAGTGGGTAGTATTCACTCTATTCCCGATGAACTAATTGAAAGATTAGTGCATGATGTCATTGGAAGATGGTTGAAAGAGGAATCAGGTCATCTGGGTCTAGTTCTGGCTCTGTCATTCACTAGTATTTGATCCTGGGTAGCTCATTTAGTCTTCTAAACCTCCATTTCTGGACAAAGGGGATGAGTCAGGGCAGTAAGGATGCTAGTGTGTGAGGGGGTGGCTAGACCTGATGTTACTGCTCTCTTTACAGTCTAATAATGGCAGACACAGAAAGCAGTTCAGCTTGCTTTACGTGGCAACAGAATCAGATTTCTCAGTCTTAGCACTACTGACCTTTTAGGCCCGACAATTCTCTGCTGTGGGGGACTATCCTGTGTACAGTATTTAGCAAGAACCTTGGCTCTCTACATGGAGTGCCTGTAGCACTCCCTTCCCAAGTGTAGCAGCCAGAAATGTGTGCAACATCGTCAACTGTCTATGAGGGAAAAATTCAATGTGGTTGAGCACCACTGCTATAAAAGGTGCAAATGGTATTCAGTATAGCAGGCTGCAGGGAGACAGCATTTTCAATAGCAAAGGGACTTCACTATGGTCAGAATTAACCATGGGAGACTCAAGCTGTCTGTGGTGGAGGTGGTGGTGAATGTGAATTTTCTAAAATATGTCAACACTAGGTGGCTAATCACAGTGGGCATTTAGATAATAAGCAGATATTCAAAGGCGATAAAGCCTGACCTTTCTCAATCCCAGTTTTCTCCTCTGTAACATGGGTAAAATTCTGCCAACACCACAGGGCTCTGTAATGATTGAGATGACGTCCATAGGGCCCGCAGAATAGCACCCAGCACAGAGAACATGCTTAATACGTGGTGAGTATTGTTGTTGTTATTATAGAGGCGGGAACACCTGCACTCCAGAAGTACTTTCCTACATGGGAAAGCTTGGGCCTCTCTGTCCTTTCTCTTCCCAGGACCTCTGGGAGGGAAGCGAAGATGCTTACCTGACTGATCAAAGAACTGACAAGGAGAACACTAGCGGTCAAGGTCACTGTACCTTAATAAGCTTTAGCCTCTTTCTTGCACTTTTGCCTTCTGGTCTCTGCATGGTAAGCAGATGTAGGCAGTCCTATCCCCTGGTTTCCAGCCTCTCTTCTCTTTCTGATCCAATGTCCCCAGATAAGTGAATGAACTTGGACCTCTCCTGGGTCTGGTCACCTCTCTTTCCTTCCCGCATATTTTGGAATACCAGGTCAAGATTTAGATGGGAAGGAGAGAGAGAAAGACAGACACAGAGACAGAGAAAGTGAGAGATAGGCAGGTAGGAAAAATAAGAGAGTCCTCAGTAAGCCCTGTGACAGCCTATTCCTTTTACTCCCAATGCTATCAATGATATAGTACTTTGCAACACTTTTATTGTTAGCCATTGTACACAATTTTCTTGAGGAATCAATAAAGTGGCAGGATGATTAGTAGAGCTGGATTTGGGTCTCTTAGATTTCTGGACTGAAAAATAACCATCAAATCATTAATTCAATCCATAATAATTTAGAGTATCTTTTACCAATAATTTTTTTTTGTAATTCAAGAATCTGGGAAAAAATGTTGGACCTGCCTTACACGGTCCTTTTAAGCTCCTTTTTTCTGACATGCATGGAGTTCTAGGCATGTGTGTGTGTGTGCTAAGTCACTTCAGTGGTGTCCGACTCTTTGCGACCCTATGGACTGCAGCCTGCCAGGCTCCTCTATACACTACATTCTCCAGGCAAGAATACTGGAGTGGGCTGCCATGCTCTCCTCCAGGGGATCTTCCTGACCCAGGGATTGAACCTGTGGTTCTTATGCTTCCTGCATTGGCAGACAGGTTCTTTACCACTAGCACCACCTGGGAAGCCCAGGCACCTTCAAATATTTTGCATCCTTCCTGATCAGAAAAACCTTGCCTGGTATCTGTCTAGTAGATCAACCTACAATTTTTTGTTCAAAACCCCTTATGGGATGATAATTCATTTTTGAATAACACCTTAGTTTTAAATTATTTCACGAAAGAAACACAGGTGAGCATTCTAATAGCTTATATAGCACCAAATAGCTTATTCAAACACTCTAAACATGATAAGAGAATAGTTTTGTCACCCATGAATGATGTGTCTAATTATCTTTCACTGACTGTACAACAAGAAAATAAATTAGAGTTAGAATCTTTTTTTTTTTTTTTTTTAAGATCGTGACTTCTTGTGTTTTACCGAACTCAGCAAAGCATGGGTGAACATTCGAGTTCTTTCTATTTAGACTTCCCAAACGTCAGAGTGCATGCTTTATAGACAGCTCTGGCAATAGGCAGTGTTAAGAACAGTCAATATGTCTGCACCCAAAGGAATATCCAACTGTCTGCTCTTGCCTGAGCCCTCCTCCCATCTCTATCTCTACTCACTGTCTTCATGCAAATATTTCTTTCTGTATCCTCCACCCTCTTCAAAGGCAGGCTGTTTTAGTTAGAAGTGATTTCTCTGAAGTGGAAATCCACAAGTTGCACCAATTTCTTCAACTTTGTTTCCGGGATGAATACAGTCACTCATTCCCAGGCTTGCTCTGACTTTGTCCTAGACTTTGCTTGTCCATTAGAATTCTGGCATCTTTGCACATCCACTGACGTCACTACCACAGCCACAACTGCAGAGGCAGCATCCAGGCCACTCCCAGAAGCATTCAGACCTAGTCTGCAGCTCTTTCATGAACATTTTCAGAGTTGCATCCTTGGATAACAGAAGACAGTACCAGCAGTTTTAGGATATGCTTCCAAAATTTTAAATGTAAAGGGAAATGAACCTCCATCCTTATTCTAGGCAAATTGGGCTATCATAGCACCTGCTACCTTCAGCACACAAGTCAATACCTCTACTTACTTACTGCTAACAGGCACTTTGCAAACACTTAGAACAGCAGTGTTTGTGAAAGGAGGTGTGACTGGGTTTTAAATTGTGTGCTTGCAGCTTCAAATAATCAATAACTGAGCAGGGTAAAATCCTTTCCCAAGAATTCTTGCCGCCTATAGAAACCCAAAGACACACTGTGATCCCCTCATCTGCCCTGGTCAGCCAAATGAGGATTTTCTACTTCCCAGGCTAGTGTGCCCATCCTTTTGGAGTATATGATACAACACATTTCTAAAGAAATTGAGAGGGTAACAGGCAGGAAGGCCAGGGGTCTCCAAATGGAGAAAATAGCCTGCAAGTGTCAGACATTTTTTATCTCCCTTAAGCAGCAGGAAGAAACAACTTAGCGATATTTTTTTCCTTCTCTATACAAATTTAAAAGGAGGTTTCTCTTAAAATTCTGTGTTGCCATAATGACACCTGGTTTCACTTGAAGTTAACTATTGCGTTTTTCTTATGGAAATGTTTATCTTAAGCTATGCTAATGTACTATGCATTTACCCCAGACTCTGTCTTCAAGTCAGTTCCGCCTTTTGGGCTCAGAACCTACTTGATAAACCAGTATGTTATACTCTGATATTGTTCCTCTAATCTACGTAAATGACACTATTTGTATAGTGCTCTGCCCTTCAAGATTCAAGTTAATCCTTTTATGGCCCAAGATGAACTATCCCAAAATACATCTTATGAGTGAGGGGCCTGGTGCCATTCTAAGTTTTGAGACACTCCTTTCTTTCATTAACAGACTGCTGGTGACTATTTAACATCCAGCTAAAGACTAGCAGGGGGGTACTCTTTCTGCCCCCTTCTGATGCCTATGTCAGAAGCTTTCTCTATCTCCTTTATACTTTAATAAAACTTTGTTATACAAAAGCTCTGAGCAATCAAGCCTCGTCTCTGGCCCTAGATTGAATTCTCCTCTGGGGGCCAAAAATCCCGGTGTCGTAATTCAACAACAACCTTTCAGAATTCTGGGAGCTGATCTAGGATGGTCTTCCCATGTAGCTCAGTTGGTAAAGCATCTGCCTGCAATGCAGGAGACCTGGGTTCAGTTCCTGGGTTTGTGAAGTTCCCCTGGAGAAAGAAATGGCAATCCACTCCAGTATTCTTGCCTGGAAAATCCCATGGAAATAGGAACCTGGCAGGCTACCGTTCATGGGATCACAAGAGTCGGACATGATTTAGCGCTATCTTTCTTCTTTCTATGATGGTCAAGTGTTTACTTTCTCAGTGAAATCAAAACCAAAACCCAAGCTACTTTCACTCTTACCATGCTTTTATTCTGTTAAGAAGATTAGGAAGGACATGCTGTTAGAATAAATGATACTCCCTTAGTTAAATAAATTTACGGGGAAGGCAATGGCACCCCACCCCAGTACTCTTGCCTGGAAATCCAATGGACGGAGTAGCCTGGTGGGCTGCAGTTCATGGGGTCGCTAGCAGTCGGACAGACTGAGCGACTTCACTTTCACTTTTCTCTTTCATGCATTGAAGAAGGGAATGGCAACCCACTCCAGTATTCTTGCCTGGAGAATCCCAGGGATGGGGGAGCCTGGTGGGCTGCCGTCTATGGGGTCGCACAGAGTCGGACACGACTGAAGTGACTTAGCAGCAGCAGCAAATAAATTTAACCTTATAAAAAATGTATTATATATTCTTAATTTTTTTTTCATTTTGCTGAAGACTGATTTGAGGACAACACTGAAGCTGTTTCATACATGCAAACACATTCACACAGAGCAAAAGACAGATGGAATTGGATACCTGCCACCCCCATCCCACACCCCCGCAGTCTCTGGGCAATTGTCCAAGGTAACCCAGGAAGTGCGGGGTCCCCCCCAGGGTCCTCTGGGTCAATGTTCTCACCATTGAATAATTTTTCCTAAGGTACAAGTCTAAGCTGAGGAAGCACTGCTTTCAGCAATGTGAGAAGACTAGTTTTCTCTGATTCCTGAGTCAGGCACTGTGCTGAGCACTTACTTATGTTGTAATCTCTAAATAAGAAATAAGAGAGGTATCTTTTACCCCCTCTTTTTTTTTTTTAAAACAAATGAAGGAACTTTGCTTCTGAGAGATTAAGTAACTTGTATGAATTCACAACAGTAATTCTGAGATCTGGACCCATGTCTGACACCAAAATCCTTAACTTGGAATTAAATATCTGCAGCTATGAAATGCATGGGCTTCCCTGGTGGCTCAGCTGGTAAAGAATCCGCCTGCAATGCGGGCGACCTGGGTTTGATCCCCGGGTTGGGAAGATCTCCTGGGGTAGGGAAAGGCTACCCACTCCAGTATACAGGCCTAGAGAATTCCATGGACTGTATCGTCCATGGGGTCACAAAGAGTCAGACACAATGAGCAACTAAGCACACAGCACATGAAATAGATTATAGCTCTTACTTCAGTGGGCTTCCCTGGTGGCTCAGCTGGAAAAAAATCCACCTGCGATGTGAGAGACCTGGGTTTGATCCCTTGGGTTGGGAAGATCCCCTGGAGAAGGGAACGGCTATCCACTTCAGTATTCTGGCCTAAAGAACTCCATGGACTGCACAGGCCATGGGGTCGCAAAGAGTTGGACACGACTGACTGACTTTCACTTCACTTCTTCAGTAGAGACAAAACTGGACACTTGTTTCTAATATGAGAGAAGGGGGGACCTCATTCTCAGAAAACCTCCAAAATAACAGGTTACCCTGTCTGCTTCTGAACCCCAATATATCAGAACATTGATTATTTCACATAAGCCTTGAAACCCTCACAAAGCAATTTAATCCCAGATATTGCTAAGCTGATGTCTATGGAGATGTCCTGACCTCTTTCCATATGGTAACTCCATGAGTGCGTCACTGTTTTTCCACCCTGAACAGACAAATGTGAACTTGTTAGCTTGGTGATTTGGGGACACCTTCCTATAAACACTTGTGTTTTGCATTTAGTGCACATGAACTTCAGCGGTTTGACAGCGGCTTCCATGCATTCCCTGCAAGTAAACTTGTTCTTTCCTGTCCTGAATATCTATTTCTCAGTACTCTGTCCCTTCCCAGTTCCCAGGTTTCCTTGTATTGGATCCCCCAAACTCTCTTTCATTCAAATTCCTTCCCCAGGCACTTGTCTCCTTCCTTGTTTCCAGTCAGACAAATCTTCTATTTTGAGATCTTAGTTATTGTTGACATCATCATTATGGTCTTCTTTCCCTTCCTCTCAATATGCTTGTTATTAATTGGGTTGGCCAAAAAAAAAAAAAAAAATTCATTTGGACTTCTGGATATTATGGAAAAACTGGAATGAACTTTTTGGTCAACCCAATATTGAACATTTTCTATATATCTTGAGTTTTTCTAAATCCTGTATTCATATTGCCTCCTTTAATCCTACTTTTTTTTTTTTTCTGGTATGTATGTGGTATAGCCACAGTTATTCCCATTTTTAAAAAGACAAGAGTAAAACTTAGATTGTGCTATTTACCCAAATTTAGTTCATTGACGAATGGTCAAGCTGAGAATGTAAGCAACGTTTGTCCATAATCCATGCTGTTAACTGCTTTATGTGTCCTTGCCTCTTTATCTAGAAAACTTGCCACAGTTTCTCTGAATGCTCATGCTCAAGTCCTATAGCAGAGCCTGTCTCATTTTTTTTTGGACCACAAGAATTCTTTCTCCTCTCAAAGAGTGAGAGGAATAAAACCAGGAATAAAGCCACCATATGACCCGCAATCCCACTATTGGGCATATACTCTAAGGAAACTAAAAAGACACATGTACCCCAATATTCATTGCAGCTCTATTTACAATAGCTAAGACATGGAAGCAGCCTAGATGTCCGTCAACAGATGAATGGATAAAGAAGCTGTGGTACATATATACAGTGAAATATTGCTCATCCATAAAAGGGAATGCATTTGAATCAGTCCTAATGAGGTAGATGAACATAGAGCCTATTATACAGAGTGAAGTTAGAAAGAGAAAAGTAAATGTGTATATATGGAATCTGGAAAAGATGGTACTGATGAACCTATCTGCAGAGCAGCAATGGAGACACAGAAAACAGACTTATGGACACAGCTGGTGGGGGAGGGAGAGGGTGGGATGTATGGAGAGAGTAACATGGAAATGTACATTACCTTATGTAAAATAAATAGCCAATGGGAATTTGCTGTACAACTAAGGGAACTCAAACCAGGGCTTGGTAACAACCTAGAGGGATGGAACGGGGAAGGAGGTGGGAGAGATGTTCAAGTAGAAGGGGACACGGGTAATTAAACCTATGGCTAATTCATGTTGATGCTGGGTAGAAAACAAGACAATACTATAAAACCACTATCCTTCAATTGAAAACAAATAAGTTAAGAAAAAGAATTCTCTCAATTTCTCCAATACTGAATTAGTACCAATAGGTTAGGCATTACTCTGTTTTGTATCATTTGTCACTAAGTTACAAGTGACCTGTCTCTTCTGTTAAACTGTACGCTGCCTGGGATTCCACAGGGACATAAGATAATTAGGAAAGTGTAAGCCAAGCAAGAGCATCCCTATAGCCAGTGAACATGCTGACAGGTGGAATATTCCAGCAAGGTGCCCAGCGTGGGCGCAGAGCTTTGAGAACATCGAGGAGGAGACATTCAGGAAGTTAGTGGGTCTCAGTGGTCTGGCAATATGATCTCAGCTGACTTGTTATTCATTCTTTCCATAACTGCTTAATGAGCACATACACTGTGTTGGACTCTGAGACAGGTCTTGGGGATACAGCGGGAAACAAACACATTACAGATGAGGTTGCATAAAACCAAAGCCTCAGGCTTGAGTTGGCACTCCATCGTGGGGAAGTAAGGGATCATCCGCAAAGGCACAGAGACACAAGTGCCCACGAGGCCACCCTGAACATCTGTCACACTTGCCTCTCTCAGCACCAGCTGTGCGCCTCCTGCAGCATCTTGGTAGACTGAGGCTTGTTAGAGGAGGCTGGAGTGGTACACAACACATTTGTTTAACAGAGGAGGCATGACGATCATTTAAATCCTTGGTAAATTTCCTTGTCTTTATGAGTCAAATCCCTTCCCTTGAGCCCCACCATCTCTTCTCCCCCAAAATGTTTCCAAGATGGCTCGGTTGCTAAGCCCCTCTTCTAACTGACTGTATCGGTTATGGAGATCAACAGAAGAGGTGACGTGTGCATTACAGAAGGAACCGCTCAGACTACCTGAAACTGAGACCCGGGCCCCATTTCACAAGGGTGGCACGTTCTACAGGGCCCA
The DNA here is from genome assembly GCA_006410675.1 of Oreotragus oreotragus. Lineage (NCBI taxonomy): Eukaryota > Metazoa > Chordata > Mammalia > Artiodactyla > Bovidae > Oreotragus > Oreotragus oreotragus. The sequence goes on along the minus strand of SJYX01016731.1, from coordinate 277,077 downwards.
CACAATTGCTCTATTAAATTAAATGACGGCAGTTTCCATCTGCACTAATAACCTCCAGATAGGCTGGGCTCCTTTCTATCCAGTAGCTGGCAGGTGTGCAAATAAGCACTCACAGTCCACACCAGATGTCAGGGCCTAATTAAAAGACAGAACAAAAGTGCTCTTCCCTAGGTACTGAGCCTTCTAGCGCTGTGGTGCTTCTCAGGACAGGAAGTGGCCAAGGCAGAACGCTTAACTCCAGTTGTTGAAGCAAATAGCGGCAAGAAATTTACCTCCAGAGAGCCACTTAGCAAGGAGTGGAACATTAAAAAGAAGCACTGAAACCATCTCATTCTCATGTTCAACAGCGTTTTCAGTTGGTTACCATACTATAATTAGCATGGTGATTTTTTTAGATCAAGGAGAGAGATTCAGAGTTTAGGATTCCAGCCTGACTTTCAGATTCCATAGTCACGGTGCCCTGATTACGAACATGTGTGTACAGGTCACAATTTTGCCTTAGTGGGCAGCCATATTGAGTGGATTCTGAAAGGGGTTCTAAAGTCTTTAAGAGAAAAGAAAGCTGAAGAGCTATCAATCACCTAAACAACATACAAAGACAAATAGTAACTGCATTTTAAAAGCCAGAGGAGCCCACATATGCAGTTACAAGAAAGGTTTATAGTCATTAATAATTTACCAAATCCTTTCCCCCACTTCCCTAAGGCTCCCTGTCTCTTTTTCTGTCTCTGAATACTAACTTGCAAGTCACTCTATTTCTGCATTTTTATCTTTCTTCTTTTGTGCCCACTCCTCAACATCTGCCCCCACCCCGCCTCCCTTCAGCTCCTTCCCAATGGCTTCATTTCTGGTTGTGATACGAAAAAAAAAAAAAAAAGTGGACCTTAGAACTAGATGTGAGTATAAATTCTGGCCCTGGCCTATTTTCATTTTAAGTAAATATACATTTTTTTTTCCTATTCCCCAGGCATATTTTAAACATCAGATGAATTCAATTTCAAGGGACTCTCTCAAAAAACAAAATCAAGTTGTTTAAAATCTGGGTAGCTCTCAGTTTACTCTCTCAGGGGCCTCAGTGGGCACTGCTTTTTCCTGAAAAGGGGCCTTTCACATCTTTGCTGCATCCCTGCTCAACCAGCAATATATTTATCTCTTGTGATGTACATGGCAGTTTTGCTCAGTGCAGTTTTAACAGTTACGCATTTATTTTAACATGAGCTTAGGGGAAAACTGAAACAAGTTCATCAAAACCATGATCTCACGGATAAGGGAAAAAAGTTGATTTACAAGAACGTATGGTATGCAGGTAGTACAAATAGATGCCATGCATTTAGGGCAAAAAATATGAAGGTGGTACTTGAATTAGTGCAGTTTTGGAAGCAAATGGTTATTACCACAGGGTCCATATTTACACGCTTGCCGTATATGGACGCCATATATGGGTGCCAAGACTGGTCCACATGTGTGTGGTGGACCACTGTCATTTATTATCATCCATGTTCCATCCTTTTTATGACTACTTAAGACCTAAAGTGACTGAGGCACTGAGTGGTTAAAAATGTACCCAAGCAGATAGGGAAGGGATTGAATCCTGGGTCTGGGGGCACACACCTTCAATTACACCTTAATGCCCTGGTGTGTAGCACTTGCACCTGGTCAACTTGCAAGAAATGACAACTGTTCATCAGCATAACCGTTTCTATAAAACAGATGTTTAAACTCTCATATGAGCCTTGCGAGGTGAATGTTCATCTCTTTCTTTGACAGGTGATCAAACAGGCATAAAAAGGTTAAGTGGCAGCCAGTGATGAGATTACTGAGATTATTCCTAGAGGGTCTAATAAAACATTAACATTAGCATCTTTAACCCTCATATCTGCTAAATGTCGGTCAAGGGGCTTGGATGCCCCACATATGGGGTATAATTTTAAAACAATGAGAATAATCTTTAATGAATTATTTTACAAGCTGCACATTAAAAGGAAGTCACTCTCATTATTTTATAGTCCCATCTTATTTTAAGTCACAGTTGATGAGAAATGTATCGGTGGTATGAAGACTTATAAGATGGTGCCCAAGATTTCTGGCCCCAGGTCTACATTTGCCTTCTCCTGTCTAATCAAATATTATCTTAGGGCTTGTGGAAAGAAGGCTCAGCAGTTATAATTCAGGTCCTAAAGCAGCTGACAGGTTAAGACAGATTATCCTGGGTGTGTGACAGACAAGGTGAGTCCCTCAAGGGGACTGGGCTCTTCCTGGCAAGAGAAATTCAAAGTGTGAGAAGGATTTGATGGGAAAGAGATTTTCCATTGCTGGCTTTGAAAATGGATAGAAGGGTAAGAAATGCTGGAGACCTCTAAGAGTTCTGATGATTAACAAGGAAATGGGGACTACAGTACTACAACAGCAAGCAACCGGATTTGCCCAATAATATGAAGAAGCTTAGAAGGAGAGCCTTTCCCAGAGCCTCTGGAAAGGGACACAGCCAAATGAAGCCTTGATTCAACCTTGAAAGATGCTGAGGAGAGAACCCAGCCATGACTTGTCAGACTTCTGACAGAGAGAAACTGTGACATGCTAAACACATGCTGCTTTAGGCTACATTTCTGGGAATGTGTTACACAGAAATTTTTAAGTGGATACTATATGTAAAGCCCTATATGGTATCCATATTATATAAATGTAATGTTATTATTATGTATGGGTTTTTCTAGTGACTCAGATGGTAAAGAATCTGCATGCAATGTGGGAGATACAGGTTCTGTCCTAGGGTTGGGAAGATCCCCCAGAGAAGGGAATGGTAACCCATTCCGGTATTCTTGTCTGGATATTACTCTCTATATACATGCATTCAACATAGTTACCTACTGTGCTTTCTACTGTTAGATTTCAGTAAATTTTACTGCTTATAAAGACCAAATCCATAGGATAACAATAATTACAACAATACGTAACATTCATTGAACAACTATGACGTATTTGTTGTGCTAAGTGCTTTTTATGTATTAAGTCATTTAATCTTTACAATTGTAAGAAGCAGGTGCATTATGAATCCATATTTTACAACTGAGGATATTGGAGCTTAGAGACATATCAAGGGTAACAAATATTCTATTATTTAAAGGCAAAGTCATTATTAACAGTTATGGCATTAAAAACAAATTTTGCTGACATTAGTAAAGGTAGGAATCTTCCATCTTTCTTTTTTATATGCCTTTACACTCATCTGAGACCTGTGATCCTCAGTCTCCAAGCTTACATATCCTCATCCTTACAATGATAATAAATAAATCTTCACTAAAATATTAGCAAATCTTATCTAGCAATAGGGCTTCCCTGGTGGCTCAGATGGTAAAGTGTCCATCTACAATGCGGGAGACCCGGGTTCGATTCCTGGGTCGGGAAGATCTCCTGGAGAAGGAAATGGCAATCCACTTCAGTACTATTGCCTGAAATGATAATAAATAAATCTTCACTAAAATATTAGCAAATCTTATCTAGCAATAGGGCTTCCCTGGTGGCTCAGATGGTAAAGTGTCCATCTACAATGCGGGAGACCCGGGTTCGATTCCTGGGTCGGGAAGATCTCCTGGAGAAGGAAATGGCAATCCACTTCAGTACTATTGCCTGAAAAATCCCATGGACAGAGGAGCTTGGTAGGCTATAGTCCATGGGGTCGCAAAGAGTCGGACACGACTGAGCGACTTCACTTCACTTCATCTAGCAATGTATAAGAGTAATAATACATCACAATGAAGAAAGGTTTATCAGAAGAAGGCAAGTCTGGTTCAGTATCATCACATTACAATTCATTACATTAACAGACTGAAGAAGAAAAATGTTTGATCATCTCAATAGGTACCAAAAAAGAAGCATAACATCTGTTCAAAATAAACACTCTCAATAACTAGCAATATAAGGAAAATCTCTTAACCTTTGCTGCTGCTGCTAAGTTGCTCCAGTCGTGTCCAACTCTATGCAACCCCGTAGATGGCAGCCCACCAGGCTCCCCTGTCCCTGGGATTCTCCAGGCAAGAACACTGGAGTGGGTTGCCATTGCCTTCTCCGATGCATGAAAGTGAAAAATGAAAGTGAAATCGCTCAGTTGTGTCTGACTCTTAGCGACCCGGTGGACTGCAGCCCACTAGGGTCCTCCATCCATGGGACTTTCCAGGCAAGAGTACTGGAGTGGGGTGCCATTGCCTTCTCCTTTAAAGGAAAAACACATATCTCCTATCACAGTTGGTAGAAAAAAACTGAATGCTTTTGCTTTAAAGCAGGAACAAAGCAAGGATGTCTTCTCTCATCACTGCTATTCAACATTACACTGAAAGTCTCAGGCACTGCATTAAGGCAAGGAACAGAAAGAAAAGGTATATAGGCGGGGAGGTGGGAATTACAAGATAAAACTACACACCTATTAGGAAGGCTAAAATTTAAAGATGATATCCAATTTGGGTGAAAATATGGAAGAACTAGAATGCTCCAGGGAATGTGAGAATGTTAAAATGATATCAACCCTTTGGAAAACAGTTTGTCAGTTTCTTTAAAAAGTTAAACTTATACATCTATAATATAATCCAGACATTTCATTGCTAACTATTTTTCTTTAAAAAGAGGAAAGAAAGAAAATATATACTCTTACAAATATTTATATAAAATGGGCAGGTCTATTTTTAATCAAAAGCTAGGCACGATACAATGGGCTTCCCATGTAGCTCAGCTGGTAAAGAATCCACCTGCAAAGCAGGAAACCCCTGTTTGATTCCTTGGTCAGGAAGATCCACTGGAGAAGGGATAGGCCACCCATTCCAGTATTCTTGGGCTTTCCTGATGGCTCAGCTGGTAAATAATCTGACTGCAATGCGGGAGACCTGGGTTCAGTCCCTGGGTTGGGAGGATACCCTGGAGAAGGGAAAGGCTACCCACTTCAGTATTCTTGCCTGGAGAATTCCATGGACTGTATAAGTCCATGGGGTCTCAAAGAGTCAGACACGACTGAGTGACTTTCACTTCCATTTTCTTTCAGGCACAATACAAATGTCTACCAATGATAAATAAACTATAAATGTATGTACACTCATACAATGGAAAACTACTCAGCAATAAAAAGAGAAACATTGATGCACGTAACAAAATAGATAAAATTAAAATGATCGTACTGAATGAAAAAAGTCAGACCAAGAAATAACAGAAGTATAATGGTTTGGGAAGGAGTGAGAGAAACTTCTGAAAGCTATAAATACATTTGTTATTTTGATTGTGGTAGAGTTTCACTGGTATGTTAAAATTGATCACACGCTGCATTTTAAATAAATTCAGTTTATGATATATCAATTATACCTTAATACACAATATTTAAAAATATTTAAATTTAAAATAATCCATAAAAAAGTAAGGATAAATAAGAATAAAGGATGATCAGGAGTATCACCTCTGAAGACTGCTCACTAAGTTATATCAGATACATGGCACATGGTCAGCTCAGGGAAAAGTAGGTTTTCTCAATGTTTTAAATTTAAGTATTTTTTAAAATATAGTTTTATTAAGGTATAATTGATATACCATAAACTGAATTTATTTAAAATGCAGCGTGTGATCAATTTTAACATACTAGTGAAACTCTACCACAATCAAAATAACAAATATGCATTGGAGAAGGAAATGGCAACCCACTCCAGTGATCTTGCCTGGAGAATCCCAGGGATAGGGGAGTCTGGTGGGCTGCAGTCTATGGGGTCGCATAGAGTTGGATACTACTGAAGTGACTTAGCATATCCTCAGGCTATATGGGCAATACATGCCGNATATGCATTGGAGAAGGAAATGGCAACCCACTCCAGTGATCTTGCCTGGAGAATCCCAGGGATAGGGGAGTCTGGTGGGCTGCAGTCTATGGGGTCGCATAGAGTTGGATACTACTGAAGTGACTTAGCATATCCTCAGGCTATATGGGCAATACATGCCGCCCCCTACAGGTTTGCATGCCAAATTTGCTTCTGATTGGCTCATTTCCTGCTGGACACATGGTCTATCATCCAAGAAGTCACCTGACAGTAGTATCTGTAGATGGAGCTCGGATATCTGGGCTGTGACCTTGTGTCCTAAACAGCCAGCCCTCCTTGGTGCAAGTCAGTGATGCTTGAGCACTTAGATCTTCAAATATCCCTGGGTCTGTGGCTCTGACAAAAATCCCCAGTGAATCCTCAGCGAGGAAGTGGCTGATAGCTCTCAACAGTTGCTGACACAGTGGATACCAGGACCTCATGGATTACACCTGAGATAATCAGCTACAAAAGTCATCTTGTTCTTAATTATATTGTACTGAGTTGATGAGAAGTTCACTAGGCCAGAAATCAGAAAAACTGAGGGTGTTTGTTGTTTTTGTTATTATTATTATCTAGCTAATAGTTCTGTGACCTGCAGGCTTCTTAGCCTCTCTAGAGCTTAAGTCAATGGTGCCCCACGATCATCTTAAGGTCTCATGTTCACCTGATTGCTGAAGAAGCTTTACAAAACACAGAAGCCTGGTCCCTATTCTCAGATTTTGAAAAGTAGTCTTTGCTCATGGAAGCACTGTACTTTTGTCCCAAACAGACTCTGTCATCACATATCAAATTAGCAGGGAGGTCTACAAAGTGAGTAAAGTGAAAGTCACTCAGTCATGTCTGACTCTTTGCAACTCCATGGACTGTAGCCTGCCAGGCTCCTCTGTCCATGGAATTCTCCAAAGTTAGAGTATAAAAGCAGGCTGCATGGGATAGAAATGTCTGGGGTCCAGCCTAGTTTTACATTTTTCAAAAGCACCACACTTGATACTGATACTCAAGCAGATTTAGGAACCTCTGTGGGAGGTTATTTCTGGAGTTATTTCCAGAAAGGTATTGATGGTATCTAATACCACTCTATTAGAATGGTAGCTCTATAGCTTCTGAGATGGCCCATTTATTCAGCTATATACTGTATATGCCATTTGTTAGGTAACATTTAAGTTCCACTCTACAGTTGAGAAATTTCAGACTCAGAATAGTTAATATTTTCCCAATGTCACACAGCTAGAAAGTGGCACATAGCCTCTAATCCCATTCTATTTGACACTCTGCAGCCGTTTATGGTTCACCAGTGCAGTCGCCAGCTCTGGGTGGGAGGGTTTCAGGATACCAGAAACATCTGCCTCTATTTGAGCGAGCAGTCATGTGATTGGCAGTCAGAGTCCTATCCCATGCAGCCTGACCTCACAGCTTGTTTGATGGTTAACTGCAGAACCCATCTAGGTCACAACATGGTATTTCCATTAGCAACAATGAAAATGACTTTACAAAAACCCAATATGGTGGGCCTGAGGTCTCTTGAGCCATTTGCCATTGTAAAGCCTCCTGTTAGTTTTGTGAATCATCAGAGATACAACTTTTTCTCTTGTTTATTCATATATAGACTCGCAATTCAGTGTTTTCCTCTGCAGGTAGGATGATGTAGCAGGCTTTCTTAATAGCTTTAATTGAGAAGGATGTGTTCTTCTACTGTGATTCATTAGAAGCTTCGCCAGCCTAACCCCAGGAGGTGGACAAACTAAACGACATCGGTCTTCATTTTGGCCCCACGGGAAGAGCTACTCAAGGTCCTGGCCACTTAATGGCAGCTAATCAGGACTGAGGGCTTCCCAGGCTGCACTGGCTGTGCCAAGCGCCTGGCCTGTACCCTCACATCTCCCGGGAGGTGAAGCTGAGGTCTAAGTGGCATCAGGAGCAGAGAGATTGGAGCTGGCTCTGTTTCTTCCATCAAATCACAGTATAACTGCATGCAGATCTCATAACCTGTCTGCATTTTAAGAGTCTGCATGGGCATAAAACAAGTGAAAACATTGTGTTCCCCCCTGGAGCCACAAGGCTCAAACGAGACCCCTGAATAGCAAGGCCTTGGTAAGGGATAATACCCTTGGCCAATACCTGGCTTGGTCACCTCTGCTGGGCTTCCTCGGCACCCCTGGGGCATTCTTCATATCCCTGAGCTGACTGTCCACCCTAGGAGGCAGGTTAGGGGTTGGTCCATGAAGGACTCACGGCTTTCAGTTCAGTCCCTCAGTCGTGTCTGACTCTTTGCGACCCATAGTGTTTCAGGATTCTTAATTCCACATTGGGAACAAGATTACAAATCTAGTCTGTTTTGGCTGGGTGTTCCCTTTTTTAAGTAACTCAGCTCTGAACTCAGGCTCTATCATTGTTTGGTTGTGACTGTTTGTGGAGGGCAAGGCCTCTTTGTTTTCTGCAGAGCCTTGTTTTCACGCCTGTCAACAATTTTAACAGTGCCTTTGGGGTGTGCAGACCCTCCCTCGCTTGCTGGTAACTGTGAGCCATGAATAAAGGGAGCCAATGGGGGAAATCACACTGGCAGCATTTTACTTATTGTTGGCATCACTGGCTCCTGGACCCATGAGGCATCTGTGGAGACTCAGATGGATCTTCCAAATCAGAGAGGCAGAACTGAAGTTGCTTAGTCTTGAACAAGCCCTCTCTGGGATCTGCAGCAGCTCTGTGGAGATCGGCAGGCCATGGTAATCAGCCAGACTGCGGGCTCTGCCCCTGCACCTGTCTCCTCAGGGTGTCTCCACGGGTGTCTGCATCCCCCCAAGTCAAACTCAGTTTGCATGTGCCGAAGATGGCATCTACCACTGGCTGAACTAAAGGAGTTCTTCTCTTGATGTAGAATCCTTGAAAATGCAACTAGGTGGCTTAAGAGAGCAAAGTGGGTTTAAGTCCCACTGCCTGATTTTAATTATATTGCATTTGATATGTTTCATAGCTAATCATAAAAAAATCTAGAATTTTTTTTTTACTGCAGGAGCTCAGAGCACAAAAAAGCAGATATATTTCACATGTGATTAGATGTGGGCTGCATCAGTAACATCTAATAACATCAGTAACATCAGCCCTAGCTCCCACCCCAGCATCAAGTCACCTTTTTGTTGTTCAGTTGCTCAGTCGTGTCTGACTCTTTGTAACCCCGTGGACTGCAGCACACCAGGCTTCCCTGTCCTTCACTATCTCCTGGAGTTTGCCCAAACTTATGTCCATTGAGTTGGTAATGCCTTCTTGGAAATAACATGATGAACTGTGCTAGGATGCCGCCTGGGTTCTAATCCCAGCTCCATCATTTTTAAGCTACATGACCTTGACAAAGTATGTATTCTGCTTTTTGCAAGCCACAGATTGCTAATTTGTAAAATGATGATAATAATAGTAGTTACCTCCCAGGGCTACTGAGAAGATTAAATGAGCAAAATAGCACCCAATAAACATGAGCTATTGCGATTACTGTCAAGAGCATCCTGGGGCAGCTTTGAAAAGGCAGTGGTGGGAGGCAGTGAAGGATCCATCACATCCTTTTAGGCTTTCTGCTCCATGAGGACCAGGACCGTGCCTTGCTTGCTTTATCACCAGTGGTTGGCACATAGCAAACATCCTATAAATATCTGAATAATTAGACAGGTGGACCTAAGTTTAAATTCTAGTTTTGCCACTTTTATCTTGGGCATTTTTTTACCTTCTCTGCTTCTGGATTTGCATATTTATGAAATGGGGAGAAACAATCTTAAAGGCAGAAAGTGTAAAGAAGTAAAGAGCTTCTTGATGAGGGTGAAAAAGTAGAGTGAAAAGGCTGGCTTAAAACTCAACATTCGAAAAAACCTAAGATTATGGCATCTGGTCCCATGGCAAAGAGATGGGGAAAATGTGGAAACAGTGGCAGATTTTATTTTCTTGGGCTCCAAAATCACTGTGGACAGTGACTGCAGCCATGAAATTAAAAGACGCTTGCTCCTTGGAAGAAAAGCTATGACCAACTTAGATAGTATATTCAAAAGCAGAGACATCACTTTGCTGNAGTGGCAGATTTTATTTTCTTGGGCTCCAAAATCACTGTGGACAGTGACTGCAGCCATGAAATTAAAAGACGCTTGCTCCTTGGAAGAAAAGCTATGACCAACTTAGATAGTATATTCAAAAGCAGAGACATCACTTTGCTGATGAAGGTCTGTATAATCAAAGGTATGGTTTTTCCAGTAGTCATGTATGGATGTGAGAGTTGGACCATAAAGAAGGCTTGAGTGCTGAAGAATTGATGCCTTCAAACTCTGGTGCTGGAGAAGACTCTTGAGAGTCCCTTGGACAGCAAGGAGATCAAGCCAGTCAATCCTGAAAGAAATCAACCCTGAATATTCATTGAACTGATGCTGAAACTGAAGCTCCAATATTTTGGCCACCTGATGCGAAGAGCCCGCTCATTGGAGAAGATCCTGATACTGGGAAAGATGGAGGGCAGGAGAAGGGGGCGACAGAAGATGAGATGGTTGGAGGGCATCACTGACTCAATGGACATGAGTTTGAACAAACTCAGGCAGATGGTGAAGGCCAGGGAGGCCTGGCATGCTGCAGTCCTGGGGTCGTAGAGTCAGACACAACCAAGTGACTGAACAGCAACAACAAATCTTGTAGGGACAGCTAGAAAAAGATAGCTAACTGGTACTGTGTGTTTATTATGCACCAAGAAACTGGGCTGAGCACTTTCCATAGGCTGCCTCATTTGATCCTTACAGCATCCCTTTCGAGGTAAGTATGGTTACTGGTGTTTTTTATGTGTGTATTTGTTTTTACAGATGATGTACTGAGTGATCAAGAAATGTGCTGAGTGACATAAGCTACTGAGTGATGGAGATGGGAGTCCAGATCAGTTAAGCTGACACCCGGTCCTGAACTGTCCATCCTGATGCTGCATGTCTCATATAAACTCATAAAATAGGAACTCAAACATAGCTGCTACTGTTGCTATTATTAAGGATTTTCCCTCTATGACACTCGGTAGAAGGAAAGGATACAGTCAGCCTAGTCATCTGTATGCTTATAGCAATTTGTCCACATGTGAAAAATCTTGCTCAGTCAGAACTCAGAGGCTGGGATTTCAGTGTGTGTGTCTGTCTCCCTGGCCAGAATACTGATTTGAAAATCAATGCAAACATGTGTCTTCAAAAGGCATTTCAGTTGGGCAACTGTGAGTCATTCCCATATACAGCTGGTCAGGAAGGCAAGAGACAGGGGCAGATTTCCATAGCTGGTAAATGGAGTGATCTGACAAGATGGGGATCAAACCAAATAAAGGCAGATGCATGAGCCTGACTTCTCCCACCATGTGTGATAGCAAATCACAAATCTGGGGAAAGCCAGAGATGGACCTCAGAGGTCATCTAGTCTTGCTCAGAAAAGAGGTCCAGAGAGGCAGAGAGGATCAGAGCTACAGGAAGGATCTGAAACAAGGTCACTGATGAAGGGTCTGCTTAAATAACCCCTAGGGTTGGCATCTATGGTCTGTGCCTAGCTAGTATCCAATCCTCCATTTTCTGGTGACTGTATCTGCTAGGGGAGCTTATCAACAAGACGTGACCACCAGTTTTATCTGTGAGTTGGACACAGGCAGTCAGATGCTCATCACCCCCACCTCTGCCCCTGGAATGTGTGGTCTTCTTGCCTTCCTGCTGACAGAAGCTGTCCAAGGACACAGCCTTGAGATAGTAATGTGCTGTTGAGACCATTTGGACTGTGTACGTGACTGAAGCCAGTTAAGGCCTCTATATAAACTTTTGAGATTTGGCAGATGGGTAAGGAAATCCATTTGTTTTGCAGCCACTCAAGAGAAACCTCATAAGTAAGTTTCTTTGCTTATTTAAACAGCCAGTTAGTAACCTGTAGTGGTTTCCAACTCTATTATCTCTCCCTGCCCGGGGCATGGGAGAGGAGGTTTTGGATTACACCCAGGGAGTTTCCCAAAGGAGGCTGTGCCCCAGCACTAAACATCTTGGTTTGGGCAAACCACCTGGGCAATCCAAGCACACTGACCTGAAATCTGGTGCTCTCCTACCCCACCGTCCTGCCACTGTTCAAGGCCACCCATACCTCCCTGGATAAACCCTATTAGCTAGTCTGGAGTGGAGTTTTTACACTTGTTTCCTAGGATTGTACTGCAAAACCCAGAGATGGGGAGAGGCACCTTAGCTTCTCAAGTCTTTCAGGAAAGTCACATAGGACTTTTCTCTCTTATCAGCTTTGTGGACTTATTTAGCTAAGGTACCAAGTATCAGAGCAAGGGGAGCACTGTAATTCAGAGAATTACATTGGAAAAGTCCAGAAGGTGGTTGTATGTCACTCTTCTTCAGTGCTGTTCCCTCAACCTGGTTCAAACAGTGATGATATGGTTCTTAAGTGGTCAGCAAAAGCTATTAGACNGTACCAAGTATCAGAGCAAGGGGAGCACTGTAATTCAGAGAATTACATGGGAAAAGTCCAGAAGGTGGTTGTATGTCACTCTTCTTCAGTGCTGTTCCCTCAACCTGGTTCAAACAGTGATGATATGGTTCTTAAGTGGTCAGCAAAAGCTATTAGACACCAACATTAAAAGCCAAATGCTTTCCAAAACAGTTCTCTAAATGATGTATCTATCGTAGCTTTGTTTATAAGAGCAGAAGATCAAAGTAAATCTAAGTGTCCACCCATAGGAGACTGATACATAAGTTCTGATTCATTCATACTACAAACTGTTATGTGCCCATTAAGGAGAATAAGCAGGTGTTGCGTATACCAATGTAACACCATCAGCAAGAAACAATAAGTGAAAAAACACCAAGGTGTAGATTAGTGTGTATACCATTTGGATTACAAAAAGAAAAAATAAGGGGTATTCATATGTATAGTTGAATAGAGATTCTCACTGGAAGGATACACACACACACACACAAAGTGATTATTTAAGGGGAGGAGAGCAGAAAAGTTGAAGGCAAGCTCTATACAAAGCTGTGAAAGAAAGTGAAAGTGTTNGTGTAGATTAGTGTGTATATCATTTGGGTTACAAAAAGAAAAAATAAGGGGTATTCATATGTATAGTTGAATAGAGATTCTCACTGGAAGGATACACACACACACACACAAAGTGATTATTTAAGGGGAGGAGAGCAGAAAAGTTGAAGGCAAGCTCTATACAAAGCTGTGAAAGAAAGTGAAAGTGTTAATCGCTCAGTTGTGTCTGACTCTTTGTGACCTCATGGACTGTAGCCCGTAACCCACCAGTTTTCTCTCTCCATGGGATCTCTCTAGGCAAGAATACTGGAATGGGCTGCTGTTTGCTTCTCCAGGGGTTCTTTCTGATCCAGAGATTGAACCCAGGTCTCTTGTATTGCAGGCAAATTCTTTACCATCTGAGCCACCAGGGAAGCCCAAAGCTTACTTGTCACTAAATATCCAAAATGCTTTAAACATATTTTATCATGTGCGTGAATTACCTATCTCAAATAAACACATACATGATTTTTCAGTTCAGTTCAGTCGCTCAGTCATGTCCGACTCTTTGCGACCCCATGAATTGGCAGCACGCCAGGCCTCCCTGTCCATCACCATCTCCCGGAGTTCACTCAGACTCACGTCCATCGAGTCAGTGATGCCATCCAGCCATCTCATCCTCTGTTGTCCCCTTCTCCTCCTGCCCCCAATGCCTCCCAGCATCAGAGTCTTTTCCAATGAGTCAACTCTTTGCATGAGGTGGCCAAAGTACTGGAGTTTCAGCTTTAGCATCATTCCTTCCAAAGAGGTCTTTATAAAATATAGAGCCTCACTTGGAAACTGCATCTCAACTTTTCTCTATCCTTCAAGCTTGATTAGGAGGCTGATTTAAAGGCATCTTTTTTTCCCCCTCCCACAATGAAGCCTTAGGGCTCCAAGGCTGGGAGAAAGTTGTTCAGATCCTGCAGCATCCTTCCTTAAGTGATTTGATGATACTGAGTGAGAAGAAGGAATTGTCTAAACTCCTTCATTCAATATTCCTCCGAACACTCATCAGAGAGGGGAGGAGAAGGCTGACAGCCAATTTCTCCATTTTCAGTGGTTGAGTAGCAGAGTCTTTCAGCTGTGTCACGCCACCCCATTTGATGTTCACTAGAGAGTCATGGGTCACAAGATGTCGCAGCTGGAACAGGGTTATCTTGTTAGTCTCCAACGTGGGAGAGGCCTCAGGGAGTGCAAAACAATGCTCTGTAGTGTGGCTAAAAGTATTTTTAATCACTTTTTGGATAAAAGAAATTTCGAATCCCTTTTTGCAATAAACTTAACTCATATTTAATTATACATTAAGAGGCATGTTATAAATACATATGCATATGGTAAAGGTGTGTTCTGAAAGCTTTTGCTAGTAGAAGTTCATGGTCAAAACATTTTGAAGTCCATTCTATACATAATTCTGCTGCTGCTAAGTCACTTCAGTCATGTCCAACTCTGTGCGACCCCATAGACGGCAGCCCACTCCATGGGATTCTCCAGGCAAGAACACTGGAGTGGGTTGCCATTTCCTTCTCCAATGCATGAAAGTGAAAAGTGAAAGTGAAGTCGCTCAGTCTGTCCGACTGTTAGCGACCCCATGGACTGCAGCCCACCAGGCTCCTCCATCCATGGGATTTTCCAGGCAAGAATACTGGAGTGGGGTGCCACTGCCTTCTCCGATACATAATTCTAGAGATGGCAAAAGGCATAGTGACAATAACATCAGCTTTAAAACCAGATGGACCTCAGTCAAAATCCCAGCTCTGTCCCTATGTCATGCTGAATAAATATGACTGCCTCTTGATGCCTGCTTCCTGACTTTTAAAAATGGGATAATAATAGTACCTATCTTAAGAAGTCAAGGTGAAGATTAAACAGAGTAAAGCGTGTACGGTAGGCTGCTTATAAGAGGGCTCGGAATTAGTCCCACTTTCTAGTATTCATTCCCTGTGTATTCTCTCCTCCCCTTGAGTGGACAAACTGACTGATATTTAATGAATACAATAGGCAAAGGTGATGGGATAACACTGCTGCAACTAGGTGACAGAAGACTGTGCCTTCTTTCTTGCTGGCATCCTCTCTCTCTTCTTGCACCCTTGTCCTGTGGAGTGGGCACTCAGGCAAGGAACAGAGGACAGGCTCTAGACAATGGCTGGTGAGGAACTGAGACCCTAGTGCAACAATGCTGGAAGAACTCAAGGCTACCGTGTGAACGTGGCAGTGGGTCCTCCCCGCTTCAAGACTCTGAGAAGACTGTAGCCCTGGCCAAAACCTTTATTGTGTCCTGGTGGGACACCCTGAGACAGAGAAACTAGGAAAGCTGCTCAAAGATTCACAATGCACAGAAAATACGAGATAACATATATTATTCTTTTCAACCATTAAATTTGGGGACAATTAGTTATTTAACAATAGACAACTAAGATAGCATGCAAGTAGCTTGACAGTACATGACATACAAAGATTTAGTAAATGTTGGTATGGAACATTATGTGGCTGATGTATGGCTTTATCTCACACCCATAGCAGACATCTATGTTTGGAGTGACGGAAGTGTTCCATACATTTTAATAGTGATTGTGGCTCAGTTGACAAAGAATCCATCTTCAATGTGGGAGACCTAGGTTCGATCCCTGGGTTGGGAATATCCCCTGGAGAAGGGAAAGGCTGCCCACTCTAGTATTCTGGCTTGGAGAATTTCATGGACAGTATAGTCCATGGGGTCGCAAAGATTCAAACATGACTGAGGGGCTTTCACTCACTTCACTATAGCAGACATCTGATTGGTCACAAAATATTTTTTCCTGATGAACCCAAATGTAGCCTCAGAATCCTTCTTAACAGATCTCCAGGAAGCTATTAACTGCTCCTGGAGAGCAATTAAGATGAAATTTTTGGCAAACTCTGATCTGATTAATATTTCTTATCTCTTCATTCTTCCTCTAGTGTTATAGTCTCCTTTAATGGAAAACTAAGTCTTTCATCACGAGAGACTATAAATTATCAGAATGGATCTATGAACGTATATAAAATAAAAACAGCTGCCACCATATGTAAGGAGCTTCCCTGATAGCTCAGTTGGTAAAGAATCTGCCTGCAATGCAAGAGACCCTGGTTCAGTTCCTGGGTTGGGAAGATCCCCTGGAGAAGGGAAAAGCTACCTACCCACTCCCAGTGATCTGGCCTGGAGAATTCCACGAACTGTATAGTCTATGGGGCTGCAAAGAGTCAGACAGCTGAGCAACTTTCAAGTAGGAAAAGAATTTGAAAATGAATAGATACCTGTATATGCGTAATTGAATCACTTTGCTGTACACCTGAAACTAATACAACATTGTTAATCAACTATCTTCAATGTAAAATACTAAAAAAGAAGAAACTCAGATAAAGCCTTGAATTATATGGCAGGAGACATTTATGAAAATAGAAAAGGCAAATAAATATCATTTATGGAAAGAGAAAAAAATCTTATCTTTCTGATGTGTCTTGGAGCAAATCAAACTGGTACAACATTACAGAACCCATTCATTTTACAGTGGATAGAATTTTGTGTATAGTTACATCTCTAAGTCCACCCCTTTGATTTTTCATAACCTCACAGAATCACATCTTGTTTAGAATGAGAAAGGTAAAAATAAATCAAATGCTGGTCATAAAAATAGATTGATCCCTAAGGTCATTTACTACAACCTGCTCCTTATACAATACTTCCTGAGGCAGAATCGTCTTTTGCTCTAAAATACTAGAGGAATACCTGGAGTTGCATAGCTATTTCCATTGTTTTGGGATGTAGATTATAATAAACAAGTGATGATGAGGGCTGGGTGAGATTAAGAAGAGCATAGATTCTCCAGACACTTCACTCTTTAGGAACTTCCTTCTTTCCATTATGAAATATTTCTATGTAATTAATTCACTCTTACACCCCCAAAATACATTTACCCAGCAATGTACTGCAAATATGTTGGGCTTTCAATATGTATTCATGGACAACAACACAAAAAAACAGACTTCGTTTCTACCCACAGGGAGTTTACAGTCTAGACAGACAACAGACAGACCATTACTCAAACACAAAAATGAATATTCAGTTCAGTTCAGTTCAGTCGCTCAGTCGTGTCCGACTCTTTGCGACCCCGTGGACTATAACCTACTAGGCTTCTCCGTCCATGGGATTCTCCAGGCAAGAATACTGGAGTGGATTGCCATTTCCTTCTCCAAAAATGAATATAATTGTCTGTAATAATAATAATCCCCTAACTGTTCCATAGTCGGACAAGATAAAAATATGGCATTAGGAAAGTTCACAGTTGGTGCACTTTGCCCTCATTTTCTCCCTCTTGTCATTTAACCTCTCCCTTCTGTAGGAACCCAAACCTCACAGGCATATCCAATGACCCCATGAAGGCCCATGCTCTGGTGACTCATGGCAGTGTTGAGATTCTAGTCCTTTAGGACTCCTAACACAGCTGTCTGGTCTCTCACTGACCCAGTGATCACCCTTTCAGAAACTTGGCTAAACAGAGAACCGTACGTGTGGAGAAAGGTCTCCATGCACATGAATGTTTGGTATAGTGTAAAATAGTAAAAATATTAGCAAGTAGGGACTTATATCTTTTAATAGGGGATTGAGTAAAAAAATTAGCTTTCACTTCTGAGATGTAATATACATCAATGGTAAACAAAAATGTGGACACATGCGCAATGCAATGGAAAGATGTCTATAATGTATTGTTGACTTTAAAAAGTAGGTTATAGAATGACTTGTAGAAAGAAACTCACTTATGCAACATTGTATGTGTGTGCGCTGGGTGTTTAAACATAATATGCATCTCCATTGTATGGAAGTAGTCACATATGTGTGTGTGTGTGTGTGTTTAATTTTTAGTATAGATCCAGGAGGACTTTTCTCTATGTATAAACCCATTGGTATCCTGTGTCTCAGTCATCACTGGAGCTAAGGGATATGCTTAGATTGAGGTGTATACGAATAGCTTAATATTCCATCATGACCAGGAAGCATATCTATACTGTAGCTGAGAACTTTTGAGATCTAAGTCAGGGATTTTAGGCAGATCAGTAGAGAGGGAGTTGGGGCCAGGAAAGTCTTTCTGCACCTCTTCAGTCACTTCTCATAAATATTTAAACTTAAGACCATACACAGCTCACAAGTGACTCAAACGCAGATGAAGACATCTGAGGAATGTTATCTTCCTCTAGCTGCACAGAGCAGTTTCCTAAACGTGAGTGATGGTAGTCAATGTCCAGAATAATGAATCTGAGAATCTATTTAATAGAATTAACTCCTACTTGTAATTTTCAGGCATCAGCTCAAATTCTTCGGCTAAAAATTTTTGAGTTTTAGATTTTCTATTGCTGTTGAGTTCTTTTAGGCAGGTGGAAGGTTTTATTAAGCTCTCAGTATCTAGAGTTGTGCATGTCTCTGTGAGATCCCAGACAAATTAAAAAGTCAAATTAGCAATGCATATTTAATACTGCTTTGTAGTTTTTTTTTTAAGTTGGCAGCAATGTTTACTCTTTGAGGGGAAGTTTATAATTATGCAAATTGGAGAAACAGTCTGCATATGGTACAATGATAATGCCTTGGTTTTTATATTCAGAGTCAACAGTAGGTCTAAATATTTCTTCAGTTTTATCCATGATGTGGGGGGAGGTGAGCCAAGGCTAGGGGCCTGCTTTTTCTTTAGTGATGGAGTATATCATGCCTTGGAGACTGGGTACCTGTAAAAGTTTTCATCGTGGAGGAAGCACCACTGAGGTGTGCACAGTATCACCTTGTAGCCTTAACAATAACCATTCATCTTCCTTTCTCCTTTATAACAGGATTTGAATTTTGTTCAGATATTCACCTTATTAGAGCATGTGGGTCCCCTCCCTAGCTTCCGGAAGAGATGAATGACTGGTCTAAGCTAATCACTGTAGTCCCATCTGTTTTGCCAGGGACTGATTTAAACAAGGTTATGTGACAAAGTTCTGGTTCATGAATGTGAGTAAAAGCCTGCAGGGGACTTCTGGAAAGGTTTGTAAAAATATAGATGAAAGAGACATCCCACTGAAGCTTAGAACCCTGATCATGATGACCATTTTGAGCTACTCAGTTAACCAATTTTAGACCTATCCTACTTTAGGATATCTTGCTACGAGAACTAATAATCTTTTCCTTATTATTTAAGGCAACTTGAGTCTGTGTTTTCTGTTACTTGTGGCTAAGAATACATCGTAAGTGACTTTCACCTTGACAGTTCCTATATTGCTCTGGGGAATACATATATATCCATATACACATATTTTCGTATATATACATACGTATATGTATATATGAAAAGTTAAGCCATATGCTTGCCATGTGGTTTACCAATGAGTTAATGGATATTTGTTTAAATTGGAGGAAGGAATGGTAATTTAATAAAGCTCATCTTGACACCATAAAGGAATCCATATCCTCTAAGCAATAAAAAGGAAAAACTATTCACTGTTCACACTCTTGCTTTCACTGAAACAAGTGTCACCAGTCCTAGTCCTATCAAAGCAAGTCTGCAAGATGCAGAAGAGAAAAAAAAACACAAAATATACAATCTTATTTTGGCATCAGGTAGTTATCAAGTATTTTGCCTTTTTCTGTCCATCTGAATGGCTCCAACTTTAAACTCCAGGGAGCAGACTGGACATTTCCCCAGGAAGTTCTTTTAACAGGAGTGGTCTAAAGAACTGGGTCTACTCCTTTATCTGAAGCTCTCCGGGTGCACATCCCATTCCCACACACTCTAGCTAATTGCTCTATGAAACATGTATTGGCTCAGCCACCCAGTGCATTTTATCTTCTTTGACACATTGACTGGTTCAGAGATGGGCACAGGATCTGATTCAGGCCAACGTATATCAGTCCTGAAACTTATGTTGAAAATGTAGGGTAAGAGAAGCTCTCTTTCAACTGCATTTAGGAGGGTGGGGATGCCACCCCTGGAGCTGTTGGCAGCCAACATGAGAAATCAGGACTGCAGTTTTGAGTGAAAGGTACCAAGCCCTGATGGTATGTGGGTGCTGGCCTCTAGCTATGATTGAAATGCCCAGACTCTACAGTTGCATGAACCAATATGTAATTACTTTTTGCTTAAGACAGTTGGGTTGTCTGTCTCTTCCAATCAACAATCCTCACTTAAAACAGAGAAGGGAGGGCAAGTATCATAATCCTCACCTTATCAAGTATGAAATGGAGGCTCAGAGAAAACTCAGGGTGGAAGATTCAAGACCTTCGCTCAAGGGCTCCAGCCATTCTATCTGCTGCCTACTCATTCAGTGATCCATTGCAGTAAAGTGGAAGGAATCGACACAGCCATGTCTCTCTTTACTGACTTCAAATATTTCTGCTTTAGAGAAAATGAAGGGGTCTTCCACTGGGTTACTAAGGGAGATTATTTATGTGACCTTAGCAGAGTAAAGATTGTTACACGTGTGACACACACTCACCCCTAAATTACAAAAGGCCATAGTAGGTGCCTTAGATTTGCACAAAAGATCATCGCCCTGGGATCTGCCCAGGCTGCAGACTGTCACTCGTTGAAGCCCTCTCTCCCCAGGGGACTGATGCCCTAAGTCTACAGATTGTCTCTACTCCCTGTCTCATCATCCTTATCCTGTCATCTCCGCAGCCTCGTGTCTGCTGGTCTGTGACTGAACTGATCACAAACAAACCTTCCACCCAGTTGCTTGACCTGCCCAATGATCTGTCCACTCACAGAGTCACTAAGCAGAGGTCACAGAGAGGAAGCCCACACCCTAATCCTACTCCTTTCTGTGTTTTGACTCACTTAAAAAAAATGGAGCTACATTTAAAGATTGAAAGTTTTTACATAAAAACTTAAGACTTTATGTTTCACTTAAAAACAATTAAAAGGCCTGTCAACACTGTATGTACTCCCACACAGTGACATGGGCTGAATCCAGGTGGTTCCTGGGTCCGCTTTAGACATATTTCCTTTCTTTACCATATTATGGATCTGGTTTTTATTTATTTATTTTCAACTCACTTCTGCCACCTGCCTGGTTGCTATGAGCACACACACTTTCAACCATCTAAACTTTCCTTCACCTGTTGGTGCTAACCCAGCTGAGATGCCACCTTGCCCTCCAGTGGCTGTGTTTGGAAACGGCCTGTTTGTAGCCAGATGCCCCACCCAAGACTCCAGTCTCTCCAGAAATAAAATCACAAGAGCATCACAGTGTGATTTTGTTTCCTTATCTTTGGGTCTGGATCTTCCAAATTCTCTGCTAAAAAACAAGAATCATTTATTTAAATCAGAAAAAAAATTTTTTTTAAAAATAAATACTCTTGTAAATGAAGCTGGCCTGTGTCTTGCATGACATTGGGGTTGGAGGGAGGTGGTGTGGTGTAATCAACCAGGCATGTGATGAGGAGTCGGAATATTCTGTTACTTTGTGGATGATTTCCTTCTCTCTACTTCAGTTTCCTCATCTGTCAATAAAGGAAGTTTTAAGCTGGTGGCCCACAACTCATATCCAGCCAACAGATGGCATTGTCTTCTTTCATTAATTATATGCTAGTAGCTAAAAAGAAGCATATTTAAAGTAGGAACCCAGATAATTCAGATGACAGACTTCTCAGAACTATCTAGAAATGATCAACAATGGGGCAGCATCCTTGCATGACATGATGGTAAGATGAAGGCTCTGAGTTCACCTCAATCCTCACCCACTTCCTAGTTGCCATACACACACCCTCATCACCTGAGCAGTTCATCTACAGGCCTGCCTCTCCTCAGACATTTGCTCTTGCTACCCTTGAATGAGATGACCTCCAGGGACCCATCAGCCCCCATTCTGCGAGTGAAGACTTAGTGATCTAAGGGTTAGAGATGATTTGGAGGAAAGAAAAATGCTTTGAGCAGACACCATACTTCACAATTTCAGCAAATCTTAATGGGTTACCACTTCCCACTTGGCCCAGAGTTGAAACAGCAAGACGCCCAGGTCTTTGTGAAGATCCCACTACACAGTTAATCCTGAAAAGGCAACAGCCAGGCTTTGAAAGTAGCAGAAATATTCTTCCGTTGGGGTTGCTAGCTGATTCTCTAAGTAATTTGCAATTCAAGTGCCTCTTTGTTTTGTATGAAAATTTGCTGCTATTTGGAAAGTGGGGAAGAGCTAAATTGCATCCTGCTGGTTTTACTTTGACTGTATCAAAAAAGAAACTGTTAATCTGGTTCTGTAATTAACTTTCCTGTTCTAAAAAGGCCCTGGGAGAGAGTCCAGAGAGT
This sequence comes from Oreotragus oreotragus, assembly GCA_006410675.1. Lineage (NCBI taxonomy): Eukaryota > Metazoa > Chordata > Mammalia > Artiodactyla > Bovidae > Oreotragus > Oreotragus oreotragus. The sequence goes on along the minus strand of SJYX01016731.1, from coordinate 254,930 downwards.
GCCTGTCAACTCCCTGCTTCCCTTCTCAATAATGCCTTCAACAGGATGCCCTGAAAGAAGAATGAATCCAGGTGGGCACTGGTCTTGATTTTCACTTTTCCCAATTTATCTTCCCTTTTATCCCCATCCAACCAACATTTAGTGAGCCCTTACTGGAGGTAAGGCACTGGGCTGACTCAGGTGAGCATAAAGATACATAAATTTCTGCGGAGATGTCAGAGACTGTAAGTTAATTTCCCATCCACCCATCCATCCTAGGTGTATTAGATTTCTATATTATACGCCAGACATTGTGTTAGACAATGGTATGTCATAAATGTGAAAGTGACTTAATCAGCATCTAAGAATTCTAAAGTAAAGAGGTGATTTCTTGACTAGTACCATGATGGTTGGCTTCATGGAGAAGATAACATTTCAACTGGTTTTGTCCCCTGTGATATTTGTGTCTGTGCATGTATGAGTACATATGCCCATACATGTGTACAACATGCTAACAGGACAGGATAACTAATCCAGGCACAGACATGTAGACTGGAAATCAAGCTTAATGACCAAGGGGAAACACTGGCTATAGCAGAGGGCCTAGACTAAAATTAAGAACTAACACTCATTGACTACTGGGAACAGTGCTAAGTAGTTTTTAACTATGACCACAGTGAGATCTCACAAAGTAGTACTTCTCTGCAAACATGATTACAGACAGGAACCAGACTCAGGTAAGTTCTCAGGGAACACACTCAGTTCAGTTCAGTTCAGTTCAGTTGCTCAGTCATGTCCGACTCTTTGCGACCCCATGAATCGCAGCACGCCAGGCCTCCCTGTTCATCATCATCTCCTGGAGTTCACTCAGACTCACATCCATCGAGTCCGTGATGCCATCCAGCCATCTCATCCTCGGTCGTCCCCTTCTCCTCCTGCCCCCAATCCCTCCCAGCATCAGAGTCTTTTCCAAGGAGTCAACTCTTTGCATGAGGTGGCAAAAGTACTGGAGTTTCAGCTTCAGCATCGTTCCTTCCAAAGAAATCCCAGGGTTGATCTCCTTCAGAATGGACTGGTTGGATCTCCTTGCAGTCCAAGGGACTCTCAAGAGTCTTCTCCAACACCACAGTTCAAAAGCATCAATTCTTTGGCACTCAGCCTTCTTCACAGTCCAACTCTCACATCCATATATGACCACTGGAAAAACCGCAACCTTGACTAGACGGACCTTAGTCGGCACAGTAATGTCTCTGCTTTTGAATATTCTATCTAGGTTGGTCATAACTTTTCTTCCAAGGAGTAAGCGTCTTTTAATTTCATGGCTCAATCACCATCTGCAGTGATTTTGGAGCCCCCCCAAAACAAAGTCTGACACTGTTTCCACTGTTTCCCCATCTATTTCCCATGAAGTGATGGGACCGGATGCCATGATCTTCGTTTTCTGAATGTTGAGCTTTAAGCCAACTTTTTCACTCTCCACTTTCACTTTCATCAAGAGGCTTTTTAGCTCCTCCTCACTTTCTGCCATAAGGGTGGTGTCATCTGCATATCTGAGGTTATTGATATTTCTCCCAGCAATCTTGATTCCAGCTTGTGTTTCTTCCAGTCCAGCATTTCTCATGATGTACTCTGCATAGAAGTTAAATAAGCAGGGTGACAATATACAGCCTCGACGTACTCCTTTTCCTATTTGGAACCAGTCTGTTGTTCCATGTGCAGTTCTAACTGTTGCTTCCTGACCTGCATACAGATTTCTCAAGAGGCAGGTTAGGTGGTCTGGTATTCCCACCTCTTTCAGAATTTTCCACAGTTTATTGTGATCCACACAGTCAAAGGCTTTGGCATAGTCAATAAAGCAGAAGTAGATGTTTTTCTGGAACTCTCTTGGTTTTTCCATGATCCAGTGGATGTTGGCAGTTTGATCTCTGGTTCCTCTGCCTAGATTTCTAAAACCAGCTTGAACATCAGGAAGTTCACGGTTCACGTATTGTTGAAGCCTGGCTTGGAGAATTTTGAGCATTACTTTACTAGCATGTGAAATGAGTGCAATTGTGCGGTAGTTTGAGCACTCTTTGGCATTGCCTTTCTTTGGGAACACACTGGTGGGATAAATGGCAGAGGCGGGACCAGGATCCACATGTGGCTTCAAAACATAAGCTTTTAGGTACGAGACTGCACTGCCTAGAGGGAAAATGACTAAAGAAGGACTTGGAGCTCCACCAATTACTCAATAATGCACTAATCTGGAACTTCCCTGGTAGTCCAGTGGGTAAGACTTCGCCTTCCAATGCAAGGGGTGTGGGTTTGATTCCTGGTCAGGGAGCTAACATCTCACATGCCTCATGGCCAAAACACCAAAACATAAAACAGAAGCAGTATTACGACAAATTCAATAAGGACTTAAAAAATGGTCCACATCAAAATATCTTTAAAAATAATGCATTATTTCACCAATTCAGAAATACATATTTGTTAGTACTCTGCGGAAGAATATTCTGAAAGCTGGGACTAAAGAAAGCAGGACAGACAAGCCCCTTGTCCTCCTGGAGCAAACATTCCAGTGACCTCACACTTGAGTGTCTCCATTCTCCAAAGGCATGAGGGAGAGAGTACAAAGATCACGGCATAATGGTTCTCATAAGAGAACGCTGTCAATCAAATGACCTTTCCCTAGCTCCACTTAGATGACTTGGATGGCACCCCATCTCCACATTTTCTTTGTGGGGCATTTGTTCCTTCTTTTCTTTTTTCTTCTCTCTATTCTCTTCTCACCTTTGGTTTGTTACATCTATTTTCAATCTTTTCCTCAAATTTAACCTGAAAGTTTCTGTAAAGAACTTCCTCTTCGCAGCCCACTGAATGGACTGCACTAAGTCCTTTTGCAGAACTGCTCAGGGTCTTTCAGGTTCTGGCTTTGAGAAAAGTCAGAGACTGACCTAGTCTTACTTGTGGTCCTCATCCGACTCCTACTTGAAAAAACCAGCATTCACCAGACTTGGACTGTAACCTGGCCCCACAAACATCACCCCAAGCTTTTCCAGACACCAGGCAAAGACACTGCATTCTTTCTCAGAGTCAGAGGACTCCTGACTGGGTCGAGGCTATAAAGGACCCCAAGCCTCCAGGGAAAATGGCCCCTTGGGTCATTATCGCTTTAAATGAGGGTGACAGCTGAAGCAAGACCTCAAATGGACAGGAAACTGAGGGCATTGAGGTAACTTCATATTCTCCAGCTGTGGTAGACAGACTAAGCCTCTTTTAAAGATGTCCATGTCTAATCCCTGCAACTTATGAATATGTAACATTACACAGCAAAAGGAACTTCGAATTAAGGTTACAGACCATAGACCTTATCTAAGGATAAGACAGAGAGGTAATCCTGGATCATTTGAGTGGGCCAGATAATCACATGGATCTGTAAAAGTGGTAAAGGAAGACAGAGGGTTGACCAGATATATGCAATTATGGAGGGAGAGGTAGATGAGATTTGAAATGTGGAGATTTGATACACTGTTGGGGCTTCCCAGGTGACACGAGTGATAAAGAATCTGCCCGTCCCATCAATGCAGGGGACATAAGATGCAGATTCAATACCTGGAATAGGAAGATCCACTGGAGGAGGGCATAGCAACTCACTCCAATATTCTTAGCTGGAGAATCCCATGAACAAAGGAGCCTGGCAGGAGTCCATAGAGTCTCAAAGAGTTGGATACAGCCAAAGAGAGTTAGCAAGCACTCACAATCCACTGTTGCTGATTTGAAGATGGACTGTGGGGCCGTAAGCCAAGGAATGTAGGCAGCCTTTAAAAGCTGGGGATAGTCCTTATCTAAAAGCTAGCAAAGAAAGGGGAGTCCTCAGTCCTACAACTGCAAGAACTAAATTTAGCCAACAAGCCAAATGAGAAAGGACATGGGTTTTCTCTTGAGTCTCCAGAGTGAAAAGAGCTCTGCTGTCACCCTAGTGAGACCCAGGTTGGACTTACAGAACCGCGAGATAAGTAAATAAAGTTCTGCTGCTTTGCTTCTCTGAGCTTGTGATAATGTGTTATGGTAGCAACAGAAAACTAATAAGCTGACTTTTGGTTGCCATTAATTGTTACATTTAATATAGCACCAGGTGAGGTTTGAAAGCTAATTAGGACTTGGTGTGACCATGGCATACAACAATAGCAATGGCTTAAATACCTAAAGTCTTTTTTTTTGTTTTTACTTTTAAAATATTTAATAGGTATGTGTACCTTTTTGTGCCTTTTCCCCAGGCTTTTAAGATGTCTATATCGAGACTGTCATATTAGTGAAGTCTTTGTAAAGGGTTTGGATAAGGCAGGCTTTCTTGATAATAAGGTAATGATTAGATGGCAAACTTCTTCCAGCTTTTTGAAGTGAGGTTGAAATGTGACTAAGCATAGCTTAGGGTTCTTTTTAAAAATTTTTTTCTTTTTTAAAAATGTTATTCTTTCAAATCATCCCACCCTCACCTTCTCCCACAGAGTGCAAAAGACTGTTCTATACATCTGTTTCTCTTTTGCTGTCTCGCATATAGGGTTATTGTTACTATCTTTCTAAATTCCATATATATGTACCCCCTCCCACCCCATATCATCTCTCTGGACCATCCCCGTGCACCAGCCCCAAGCATTCCGTATCCTGTATCGAACATAGACTGGCAATTCGTTTCTTACATGATAGTATACATGTTTCAATGCCATTCTCGCACATCATACCACCCCTTCCTCTCCCTCAGAGTCCAAAAGTCCATTCTATACATCTGTGTCTCTTTTGCTGTCTCACATACAGGGTTTCATTACCATCTTTCTAAATTCCATATATATGTGTTAGTATACTGTATTGGTGTTTTTCTTTCTGGCTTACTTCACTCTGTATAATAGGCTCCAGTTTCATCCATCTTATTAGAACTGATTCAAATGTATTCTTTTTAATGGCTGAGTAATACTCCATTGTGTATATGTACCTCTGCTTTTTAATATGCTGTCTAGGTTGGTCATAATTTTCCTTCCAAGGAGTAAGTGTCTTTGAATTTCATGGCTGCAATCAGCATCTGCCGTGACTTTGGAGCCCCAAAAAATAAAGTCTGACACTGTTTCCACTGTTTCCCCATCTATTTTCCATGAAGTGATGGGACCAGATGCCATGATCTTCGTTTTCTGAATGTTGAGCTTTAAGCCAACTTTTTCACTCTCCACTTTCACTTTCATCAAGAGGCTTTTTAGTTCCTCTTCAATTTCTGCCATAAGGGTGGTGTCATCTGCATATCTGAAGTGATTGATATTTCTTCCGGCAATCTTGGTTCCAGCTTGTGCTTCTTCCAGCCCAGCATTTCTCATGATGTACTCTGCATAGAAGTTGAATAAGCAGGGTGACAATATACAGCCTTGATGTACTCCTTTTCCTATTTGGAACCAGTCTGTTGTTCCATGTCCAGTTCTAACTTCCTGACCTGCCTATGTATATACCACATCTTCTTTATTGCTTCCTCTATCAATGGCCATTTAGGTTCATTTTCAAGTAGTCAGGCTTTGTTCTAAGGACAGGCACTGTTCTAAGGCCTAGAGACACAATTATGAATAAGACAGGCAAGGTTCTTCCTCTGATTCTTGCAGTCTCATAGAAGACAACAATTAGGCATAAATATAATAATCTCAGACATTTTTATAAGCATAATGAAAAATTAATACAGAATAATAACATAAGGAGTAATGGGGAGTGTCACTGGGGCCACCTAAGATGGCATATCCAGAAAAGGTCTTTCTAAAGAGGCGGCATTTAACCAGAGCGTGGACAAGAAGGCACCAACCACACTAAAATCTAGGAGAAGAGTAATCTAAGGACAAACAGGCTCTGAGACAAGGAAGGAGCAAAAGCCTCTTGTGTCATTTAGGATAGACTTGATAGCAAGAAAGACCAAGAATGTTTCCTGTCAAATGCAGCAGATAAGATGCCATAGTAGATGCACCTGGTCATTTGCATTGCCAGAGTACCATTGGTCCACTTAAAGTTCAAATTGTAACTGAGTTCTAGGATACAGTCTGTTTGGAAGAATCAAAGCCAGGCCCTGAGCTTTAGCCAGAATTATACTGCCAAGGATAAACTAGAAATGTAATCTCCCAGAAGTCCATGGACATCTTTTATACTTCATCTTGCCCCTGTCCTAGTGAACAATGAATTGAGTACACACCATACCCTAAACTCCTGAGATCTCTCAAGTGCCATCCATTTTCTGAAGCAAAGTGGCAGTCTTTTTCTGTAAGGAGCCAGACAGTACCTAGTTCAGGTTTTGAAGATCATACCATCTCTGTTACAGTTGCTCAACTCTGCACTGTAGCACAAAAGCCACCAAAGATAACACATAGACGAACAAGATGGCTGTGTTTAATAACATTGCATTTATAAAAACAGTATTTTGCCATCCCTGTTCTAAAACAATGATCCCCAAAGTGGATTGAATCCACTTGAGCCTTCGGGTGTGTAAAGAAGGATCACAACTTTTGTTTTTATCACCAAAAAAAGCCAGTACGAAATTATTAATATTTAATATCAGATGACATTTGGTGCCCACATTTAATCCTTTGTCAGAGCATAAGAGGTCACATACAGAGGCACAGAACTGAAAGAAAAAGCTCAGTTGGTAAAGAATCCACCTGCAATGCAGGAGACCCTGGTTCAATTCCTGGGTTGAGAAGGTCTGCTAGAGAAGAGATAGGATACCCACTCCAGTATCCTTGGACTTTCCATGTGGCTCAGCTGGTAAAGAATCCACCTGGAATGTGGGAGACCCATGTTCCATCCCTGGGTTAGGAAGATCCCCTAGGGAAGGGAAAGGCTACTCACTGCAGTATTCTGGCCTAGAGAATTCCATGGACTGTATAGTCCATGGAGTTGCAAAGAGTCAGACACGACTTAGCAACTCTTATGTGGAGACAAAGGATCTGAAAAGCCTGAAAATGAAATAAAATCCTTTCCTGTTGTTAGTTTCTATTTTCAGTAATCGTTTGTCAGGGCATATATCTGGTGGTTGGTAAATAGTATCAGAGTATGGTTACCAGTTTGACTGCCTTATGAGAAGTGGCAGAAAATGATGTGGTTTTGAGGGGAAGTAAATGTAAAAATCACATTGGGCGAAGTGAGGTGTTAATTGTAGCAAGCATTTGGTTATTGAAGGAAGACAATAGAATATTTAGAATTAAGGACCGATTTCACTTTTAACCCTGGAGAAGGAAATGGCAACCCACTCCAGTATTCTTGCATGGAGAATCCCATGGACGGAGGAGCTTGGTGGGCTACAGTCCACGGGTCGCAAAGAGTCGGACACAACTGAGCGACTTCACTTTCACTTTTAAAAGTCAGTGAATACTTGATCCATGTAAAGATTTAAAGCAGTGAATACCTAATAAAATAGGGAAGACTGAAGCAGGGGAAAGTTTATCCTTTATTGTAAAAAAAAAAAAAATAGTGTCTTGTTTTTTAAAGCGAGAGGGAATGTAGAGATTTTGTAGGAAGAAGGGAAGGAGGGAGGGAGGCAAGGACATTATCAACATCCACCACCGTGAGCCGCCAACTCCTTATCCTATTCCCTTCTCCTTTGCTGCTGCCTTTCATTGAAACTGTTCACAGGATGAAACACCACAAGAACAAACACACTGAAGTCCTTTTCTAGTGGGACCCTCCACTGTGGAAGCTCAACCAATTCCTAGATCATAGACTTTCCCATGAACCTATTCATACCCAGTTAGCCACTGTGGACCAGTACAGAATGTCCCAATAAAACTGTTCCTCCAGAAGTCATCTTAGCATTGCTGAACACCTCCACACACACTTAGAATGTATGCATTCATAGTGCACATTGCGCAGCTACAAGTTGGCACCAGAATGTCTGCCTAGAAAGAGATCTTAAGTCAGTATTATTAAGAATTGTGGTCTAGGCCATTAACAACATTAATTAAGTACTTGTTTTGAGCCAAACAGTCTGCATAAGTGATTTAATATATTATGTCGTTTCATCCTCACAGCAGCCCTAGGAAGTAGATATTCCTGCTGTTCCTGATTTTACAGAAGAAGAAACTAAGGCCCAAGTAATTACCACAGGCCAAATAAATGACAGAGGCAAAGTTTGACTCTAGAGACTGCCTTCTCAAATACTATACCAGTGGTTCTTAAGTGTTAATATATGCAAAAATCATATAAAATACTGCTTAAAATGCAGATTCCTAGACCTCACTCCAAAGATTCTGACTCAGCAGGCCCCATGTTTGCCCTGGGAATCTGGTGGCGGCAGGAGGGAGCGGGGGGTTGTTTTTTTGTTTCTGTTTTCATAAAATACCCCAGGTGATTCTAATTTGAGTAGTTGGTAGTTTGGGGGACACATATTGTACTACTATCATTGTATTATATCCCTTAAAGTGGTATTGTACTATAACTAAATAAATTGAATTCTATCTCAGAGTCAGGAGTTACTTTATAAGTAACTGTCTTCTCTGATGTTACGAATCAAGGGAGAAGCATGCACGCACATATTCAGACTTAAAAAACTGAAAACCCATAGGGTATGGTTTACATTACAGAATTAATATTCAGTTTACAAGAAGATTCTTTGTAGTGAGAAATTTCTAAAACAAGGTGCTACATAGCACTGCCTATAAACAAAACCATTTAAAACAAAAAAAGCACTGCCTATTGAACAAAACTGGCCACTAAAACTGAAAAAAAAAAATTAATGGCATAATTCCCAATGCATAGAAAGACAGACTACTGAATGCAATTTTTAAACGTTTTACTTTTGTCTCCCCTGTATTTTTCTTAAACTTCTAATGTTTGTACCACTAATCTCCTCTTGAGGGTGAGTTGACAACAAGGCAAATAAACATGGACCAAAAAATCATTAAAGAAAAGACTCAGAAAGAACTAATTGTGTCACATTTGACAGCCTGCTCTTCTTTGAGGATTTTATGCTCATGATTTTATATTGTACTTAATATGGCAATATGAAAGAGGTAGTTCATACCTCCTGCTGGTAAAATTGTGCCTGGATCATAGGATATTACTGAATATATCTCTTTATCATGGGTTTGTGCTGGAAAGCATTTCGAGACTTCCAGGTACCCTCCCACCTGAATGAGATTGTGAACAGCTGGCCTAATTCCTGTCAACATGATTCTGTTTACACCATTCAATTATATACTTTTCAGGATCACATTTATTATGTAATACAAAATGTGAAAGAAAGCTTTCTCTCATTGTTAGTAACATTGTTGTTCTCATAGTTATTTTCCCATTGCAAAGCAGTAGTGACACAACCCAGGAAGACCACATCCCTTAGAGAGGTGGAGATGGGACTGCTGCCCTGCGATGCTGCATGTCACCACCTCTCCTTTGCAGAACAAGGACATCTCTCAGCAACAAAAGAGCAGTTAACGGAGGAGCCCAGCAGGGGAGCAGAGAAGGGGGGTGGATTGCTGGAAACAAAACCAGACCTCTGCTCCTGGCTGTTGGCAGAGTGAATGGAATGCAGAGGCTCTGGCGATGACGAAATGCAGATTCTAGCGGGAAGTTAAAAAACCTGAACTTCACTTCTGGAGAGCGTTGGCTTCAGCCACCAGTTGTGCGTCAAGGCCAGTAGTCTGTGAAATGGCTCAGGAGTGAAGACTGGACATTAAGTGTAAAGAGCAAAACGCCTCCAAGAGGGCAAAGGCAGATGAATGCAGGGCTGAATAAAGCCCAGGGTGACCTCCATCAGGTGGATGGAGAGGAGCCCTCCCTCAGAGCCATAGTGCCCACTCCTCCCGCTCCGTGGAGCTCTGAGCCTGTCAGACTCTGCCTTCCTCTCCCACGTGGGTGAACTACAAATCGCGCCTCACTTTCATTCTGTGCATCTCAGACCAGCATGTCCAGAGAGATGCTGGGTGATCTGAATGGGCTTTTAGATGCCTTGACTTGATGAAGCCCATATTCACCTTGGATATGCCTGAGCGACTGAACTGAAGAACACCTCACAAAGCAGCCAGCCTGCTGGTGGAAACTGCCACAGGACAAACTGTACGTAAAGCCAAGGGGATGTGGATAATGCAGGTTGGATCAAAAGAGGAAGGAAGCTCTCCTGAGGAACGTTCAGCTTGAACTGGCAAAAGACAGTGGACAAGTGTCTGAGGAAAGGTTCTGGAGGAGAAGGGAGAAAAGCTGCCCCACGCATGCTTCCATGGATTTATACCCTCCCCTGGTCAGCTTGGATGGCACCACCAGGGCATGAGTAAACTGTGTTAAATTGTATTGGAGAAAATTATTTGTCAAAGTCTTTATAAAGTGTTCTACGCACATGTGTCTATTTCATGTCTGTTGCACTATTGTGGTTATGACTGCTGTAATTCCTCACTTAGAATAAGATTGGTTCACATTTATTGGACACTTTCTATGTGCCACACACCATGCTAACATCACATACATTATTTCATCTAATCTTCACATCAGCCCAACAAAGGGAGGCACTGCAGTCTCTCTTTTACAGATAAAGAAGTTAAAACTGAAAAAGATAAAGTGATTTGCACTAACTCGGAATGAGCAATCCTGGGGAGCACAGTCGCCTGTAAGGACCTTAGGGGCACTCTGTTTTATAAGCACAGCATAACTGGTACCTATAAAAATGCCTCCCAAATCACTGAGATAAGCTTACATCATTCTCATGGAAGCTATTCATGAAAGCAGGTGTTTAACACAGTTTAAAAAGATTGCTATTCAAAATGATGAAAACAAACTAAATTTGGGTGCTCAAAGAAGTGGAGTTCAGTCAGCTGGAAAATAGAGTTATGGAGAACAGCTCATCCCTGATGATGCTGGATAAATGAAGTGTTACCATATTAGTAACAGGAGGAGGAGGAGCAGCACGAAGGCGATTAATAACATTAGTCAAGCTGCAGTGGTTGGACAGACTGCGACAGGAGAGAAAGAATTAGGGGAACATCTGGGAATTTATCTGTGAAATGGCCTCAGAAGTCCCGTGCTTTCCCACCACCATCACCGATTGCTCAAGTGTAATGATGTGTCCAGGTAACGTATTTATTTCTTACAACAAACACTTGGCTCTTCTCTCATTTTGAGCCCCCTGCCTCTGGGTTCCTCTGTACTTTGGCACTGGCCGCATTAGAGAATATATATGTGCTGCAGCCTTTGTGCACAGTACAAGGCTATAGTGAAAGCAAGCGGATTCTCCTCATCTGGTATATTGATGCCATGCAGCAGAAAGCCAATAAGAGCATGACCTTGTTCCACACACAAATACGTTCTTTTAACGGCTTTTCCTCTAAGGCAGCAAGTCTGCACTGGCAGGGAGAACAGAATGAATTTTCCTTTTAAGAAACATGTAAGATGTTTTCCACAGCTTTTTTTTTTTTTTTTTTTTTGCCTTTTATTTTCTTCATTTCATAACATAAATGTGTTAAAGCTTATCCCTTTTTGCATATAATGGTATTGACTAAGCCATCTTGCTGAAGAGTCTCTCTCCTGAGGTTGCTGGTTTGGTTCTAGCTGGTGCTGGAAATGGACCCCAGCCACAGAGATTAATGCCAACTCAGATTCTTATCACTCACATTAAAGACACTGTATTTCTGCCTGTATTCCTATCTGATCTCTTGACTATATTAGACTTGTGGATGGATGGATGGACAGAAAAACAAATAATGAGATGCTGCAGGTCAATAACTGCTTTCAAACCAGTGTTACAACTAAGAAAGCACAGGTTTGATTCTCCTGCTCCTACGTAACTTCTCTTTGAGGTTGTGCAAAGTTGAGACTGATATATGCCACGGCATACCATGAATAAAGCTTTCAAAGTAAAGTGTAGCTACAAATGTTGTGTTTACATATATATTAATAGTGTACATGTGACTGTTCCCATACAGCCTAGGAGCTAGCATCTCAGCATTCTGCATTCTACACTTCCCAGACACCTACTATGTGCTGGGAGCTCATCATTCAAAGACTAATAATAGGAAAGAAAAAATACCTGCAACCAAAGGGGCAGTGCCACAAAATAAGGATTCAAGAATACTATTTGAAAGACTGTTTCCACACTGTTCTGTGTTTCAAACTGAAAACTACCCCTTTTCCCCCTCTGCGCATGGATCAGTCAAGAACAAAAGGAAATATTTCTGCTTTTTTTTCTTTCCAAGCACCTTGGGAAGAGCCAGGCATGGAGCCAAAAAGGAGGGAGATGTTACTAAGGGAAAAAACCATCCTGTTTGACTTTGATGGGGAAAAAAAGGAAAAACGCAACTGCATCATGTATGGAGGCTTGAATGATGTATATAGGAAAAGAGTGTTTTTATGGATAACTGCCATGGGCAAAACAGCAGATCTAATCAAAAGCACTACACACGTGGATGTTCCCCGCCTCTGGGAGACGGGAACTCTTAACAACTGACTGGGTTTCAAAGTTTTTCTTCTTCAATTCAGCAGAAGGTAGACAGCCTTACAATGCATAAAATATTCCTCACAGCCTCGCTATCCTCCAGGAAAAAAAAAAAAGACGACTCATCACTAAGACAAACCATTAATTCCAAATTAATTCTAAACTAATAAAATTCTCTTATCTCCATCACACAGGTGAGTTGTGGTGTGAATATCCGTGCAGTTCCATACATATGAGCAGCCACGAGTTGTCACTGCTATCCTCTCTCCCAGCCAAGCAGCATAGGAGGTGAGTCTTGGCTTTGGGAAACAAAAACGCTAAGATAAATTATCCCCTCATCTCTTTACCCTCCCTGCCATTCCCTCCTTTTGTTCCATTTGAGGCTGATTATGCTTAGATAAGCCCACCCAGGGAATAAGCAGTAGCAGGCTTCCCAGGTTCAGTGGTAGAGAATCTAACTGCCAACACATGAGATGGGGCTTCAGTCCCTGGGTGGGGAAGATCCCCTGGAGGAGGAAATGGCAACCCACTCCAGTATTCCCTGGAAAATCCTATGGACAAAGGAGCCTGGCAGGCTACAGTCCATGAGGTCGCAAGAGTTGGACACAGGAGGCCACCGCAGTTCTCGCCTTTAGAGGGGGCTGTACACTCCAGTCTCAGGAAGCCTAAGGAAGGTCACCCGCACAGTGTCTGCTCTTCATATCCAGTTTTTGGAAAGTGTAAGCAGTGAACAAAGCTGAACAGGCAGGAGAGGGAGTTATGAGAGGAGGCAGGACAGAGGCAGAAGGAGGAGCAGAGCTCTCCTAGCGTGCTCCACTCGTCTCCAGTGGCAGAAGGTGACTGTGCTAATTGGCCCCGTGCTCTGCCCTGTGCGATGGAAAAACAATAGCAATGAAAGCAAGATGAAACCAGAAAGCAGGAGATTCTATATGGTCAAACACAGCCCTGCACAAGAAGAATTCTGGGTATTGGAAGGTCAGCTAAAAGATAAAAAATCCACCAGGAAACTTCTTTACCAGACCCACAAACGGATGTGTTTTAAAACGGATCCATACTCATCAATTCTCTTTGACCAAATAATCTGACAACTATGGCGAACAGTGGTAGTGCGGTTGCTGCAAGCCAGGCACCATGCTGTGTGTCTGTGTGGGTCACCCCACTCACTTCTAGCATAGGTGTTAGTACATCTTATGTATGAAGAAACAGAGACTTGGTGAAAACTTATCCAAGGTAACAACCAGTAAGTAGAAAAGCTGGGATTTGCACCCATCTCATCAGACCCATGTCCACATCCCTAACTACTCTGCTGGTTGGCTGCTAGATGCCATGCCTCTAGCAATAGCTGGGGGGTGGGGGGCAGTCAGTGGCCTTCAACTTTATTGACCTGCATCAGTCCTGGCAAGATGGTAGAGTGAAGCTGCCCCCGATTGTCTATTCTTTCTTAGTTCAGTCACTCAGTCGTGTCCAACTCTTTGTGACCCCATGAATCGCAGCACGCCAGGCCTCCCTGTCCATCACCAACTCTCGGAGTTCACTCAGACTCGCGTCCATCGAGTCAGTGATGCCATCCAGCCATTTCATCCTCTGTCATCCCCTTCTCCTCCTGCCCCCAATCCCTCCCAGCATCAGAGTCTTTTCCAATGAGTCAACTCTTCGCATGAGGTGGCCAAAGTACTGGAGTTTCAGCTTTAGCATCATTCCCTCCAAAGAAATCCCAGGACTGATCTCCTTCAGAATGGACTGGTTGGATCTCCTTGCAGTCCAAGGGACTCTCAAGAGAGGTGAAAACTTATCCAAGGTAACAACCAGTAAGTAGAAAAGCTGGGATTTGCACCCATCTCATCAGACCCATGTCCACATCCCTAACTACTCTGCTGGTTGGCTGCTAGATGCCATGCCTCTAGCAATAGCTGGGGGGTGGGGGGCAGTCAGTGGCCTTCAACTTTATTGACCTGCATCAGTCCTGGCAAGATGGTAGAGTGAAGCTGCCCCCGATTGTCTATTCTTTCTTAGTTCAGTCACTCAGTCGTGTCCAACTCTTTGTGACCCCATGAATCGCAGCACGCCAGGCCTCCCTGTCCATCACCAACTCTCGGAGTTCACTCAGACTCGCGTCCATCGAGTCAGTGATGCCATCCAGCCATTTCATCCTCTGTCATCCCCTTCTCCTCCTGCCCCCAATCCCTCCCAGCATCAGAGTCTTTTCCAATGAGTCAACTCTTCGCATGAGGTGGCCAAAGTACTGGAGTTTCAGCTTTAGCATCATTCCCTCCAAAGAAATCCCAGGACTGATCTCCTTCAGAATGGACTGGTTGGATCTCCTTGCAGTCCAAGGGACTCTCAAGAGTCTTCTCCAACACCACAGTTCAAAAGCATCAGATCCCAGAGGGTACAGAATATACAACAGAAATAAGGCTGTGTGAAAAGTTAGTGAAACTTCCCCCTTGGAAAAAGAAAAAGCCAGGAAATCAGTCTCCAAAAAGTGCACTAAGACCCAGCAGCTAGGATATCCCATAGATTTTTGCTCCAATTTGAGCCTACTCCAGACTCGGGGGATCAGCGCAGGCGGGATCCACCACCACTCACAAGAGCACCCTCAGTGTCCTGCCACTCCATCTCCACCAGCTCCTCACAACTCCAGTCCTCTCCCTCTGAAATGGATCCAATTCCCTAAGACTCATTTGCTCCCCACTTTACTGAGAAATTCAAGGCCCTTTTACACAAATCTTCAGTTCTCTCTTCACCTTGCCTGTATTCTGTTATCTCCAGTCTCAGGTTTTTTCCTTCTCTTATAGCAAAAGAGATGTTATTCCTCCTTTTTCCAAAGCTAATGTCTACCGCCTACTCGGTCACCTTGAATCAACAATGATCCCCTCTTGCACTTTGAATCAACAATGATCCCCTCTTGCACTTTCATCTGACCTACTCTGAACCTCTTTCATTCTGCTTACAAGCCTATGGTGCCTTCACATCCTAATAAATACAATAAGTTATGAATAAAATTTTTCATACCTTCCTTTTAACCATGCCTCTAACAAAGTTGGCACAATTTTCTGCTAGAAGAGCCACCTGGACCCGTTTTTTATGCAGATTCCCAGGCACTTTGCCCTGGATACCAACCCAGCAGGTCTGCAACAGGCACGGGAAGCTGTGTGATCGGCAAGTGTGGGAAGCACCTCCCTCCAGGCTCTCCCTTCTGTGTCTGCACACACTAAACTTGGGGCTACAGCTGCTTCCAGCTTCCTCACCTCCTGCTTACTCTTAAGCATATTGCAGAGCTTCCACCCTAACAATAGCTCTCCTGTGGGAATTCTGTAGTGTGGCAAGCCAAGTTGAACTACAAGCCCCAGAATTTCCTAACCTGCATGGCTCCAAGTGAGGTCATGACACTTGTGAAGTGGGAGTGAAGCTGCAGGCTTTGGGGCTGGTGGAAGGCGGTGGGAGCCCAGGACCTGCTGGCTCATGTTGGCGTGAAGTGCACTTCAGCCCAAAACTCCTCCCTCTGTGGGGTCTGCTCCTGCAGCTTTTTTGAGTCCTGGGTCAAGCAGGTGTGCAGGTCCATGGCAGAGGGCACTGCCTTTTGCAGGTTGGCCATGGTAAGAGACAGATGCAGGTGACAGTGTGCCTTTGTGATTTTACTTTGACCTCAGTTCCCCCCGCTCGTATCCAACTTTTCTTCTCAACTTCTGGCCCCCACTAATTCATTAATGACCCTGTCACAAGTGACAAAGGGAACTCTGATGCTTGTTCCATGCAGTGGGAAAATAGTCACTAACTTACCACCTGTAACAATTGTCTAAAGTGTCTAGAAAATAAGCCTTTGTGTGATCAAGTAGGTACTGCTATAATAAGTTTTGATGCAAATAAAGAATATAATATAGTTGGTACTAGAGAACTTAGCAGAAGAAAATGATAAATTTGGGGGCTCAGCTTTAGGCCTGTAGGAAGGACAGTAAAACTTCTAGAACTGCCCTAAAGGAGCTCTTGTCTCCTGGAGCCAAGATTTTCAGAGGTGGGGACCCAAAGTCCAGTCCTAAGGACTGCTGAATCATAAAGAAAATTGAATTCACAAACTTGCAGGATTTTTTATGTGAAAATCATAAAACCTCAGGTTTAATTATGTTAAATTGTTACTTGTGTTTGACCAAAATAAAATTTTTTTAGAAACTAATCAAATGGGTCCCTCTTCAAACTGTGATTCTCAAATGTTTTGAATTAGAGGGACCTTTTAACATATTATGAATTTTACTCCTCACTTCAGTCAGCACACACATAGAAACACATGATGGTGATTATACTTTTAGTGTCTTTTGAAGGGGAAAATAAAAGAAGGAAAGACTATCAGAGCAGGAATTGGGACCTGGAAACTTGAGATAGTTTCTACCAAACCTTATTTGTCAGTGGAAGCAGCCCTTCCTTCTTAGCTGGGTTTTCTCTTTCTGAGCTCTTCCTGTACCTGAGGAGATTGTGAGGGTCTTCATGAGGCAGTGGCCTCACAGCAGACTGCTGGTTCTCCCCAGGACCTACCCACATCCCTCTCATGGTTTCTTGAGCAGACTCAAATCCAGGCCAGCCTCCGCAGCTAAGTACCAAGTGTGACCCAAGAGGAGGTGCAGTACACACCCAAAAACCTGAAAGGGTTTATGAACTTTTATCAACAGCATCCTGGAAAATGTGTTTGGGAATGAATCCTACAGGTATTGGATCAGGGTAGAAATAATTGGATTGGGCCAAATTTTGATTCAGTGTGTTAACTCAGGCAGCTGGAAGTGGCTCTAAAAGTTTGTGTCATTGGTTTCCTCAAACATAGAAACAAAAATGTCCTATACTGGAGTTTAAATGCCTGAACTTAATTAGTAAACTTTAAAAGAAAACAGCCAGAGGCTACAGGGGATCAGAATTGTAGAGTAGACATATTACCTAAGACATGTTCTCCAAATCCCTAACTATGCCTGTTGGGAAGGTTCTGGGCTCACCCTTCATCAAGGCTGTGAGAAATGAGTTTGTGAGGGGCACCCTGGCATCTTTGAAGAGCTCTGTGGTGGCCCTTCTCTACAGGTCAGGAATGATGCCATCAAACTACCAAATTCCTTGGGGATAAGGAGTCCCAGGTGGCAAAGGGCTTTAATCACAGAGAGGAGATTTGGCAGATTACCATAATGGGTAGGAGAGCTAAAGCAGTAATTAGGATAGCTGAACCATAAACATCTTTGGCATTGACTGACTTATCTGGGTATCTCGAACTGAAGGGAATATATGACCTACTGGATCTGGTGACACAAGTCTGGCTTGAATCATCATTTGGGCAAGTTCACCAACCCAGGGCCCCTTGAATAAGGGTTGGCTCATTCCCCCTGAAAAAGATTCCAGCTTGATTAGCTGATAATTGACACATCTCCCAAAAGTCTGCTGGGACTCCTAATTGCCAAAATTCTTGACTATGGACTACAGCACTTAACACCATGGACCACCTCCCCACTGAAACTTCCAGTTCTTGCCATCTCTCCAGGATTGTATGTTCCTGCTCCTTCCTCTGAAACTCTCACAGGTTGGCCTTTCTAGTCCCTGAATACGAGCATCACTATGTTTCCATCTTGGTCCCTTTCCTCATTTCCTAAAACACTTGTTTCAATAATTCCAAATATCTGTATCTCCTCTACACAGACCCCAAACTTTCCTTTCAGGTCCCAGTCTTTTCTTCAGTGCATCACCCCTGCTTTTTGGTAAGCTAAACATTAAACATCTGAATATACTGTTACCACCTCAAAATCATTCCATAGCTGCTACACACTAAACGTTTGTATTCCCCCCAAATTCATTTGTTGAAGTCCTAACCTCCACTGTGGTGGTATGTGGAAGTAGGGCCTTGAAAGGTAACTAGCTCTCTTGGCTGGAGCCTTCATGAATAGGATTAGTGCCCTTATAAACAGGACTGCAAAGAGCTTTGCTACGCCTTTGCCACCATGTGAGGCTACACCAAGAAGCTGGCATTCTGCAGCTGGGCAGAGGTCTATTACCAGATCCCAACCATGCTGGCACCCTAATCTTGGACTTCCAGATTCCAGAACTATACGAGTTACATTTCTGTTGTTTGTGAACACCTAGTCTGTGGTAGTTTGTTATGGCAGCCCAAAGTGACCAAGACAATATCGTTTTTCCTGATTTTCCTATCAATAATACCACAGTCTTCCCACTCAGACTTAAAACATTAGACATCCTTGACCCCACATTCTACTTCTCTTCCCATGTCTGCTCAGTGACAAAATACTAGTAATCTTATTTCAGTCTCACCTGTTATTCAAAACACAGCCGAAACGCAAGCCCAGGTTATCACTGGAGAAAATAAAACAGCCTTCCACTTCCAATCTCTCTCCCAGTCATCTGGCCTATTCTTCATAATACATGATCTGTTTCAGCGTGTACAGTTTCACTATTCAGACACCCTCCACCATCCCTGCTGCTGCTGCTGATAAGTCGCTTCAGTCGTATCCGACTCTGTGCAACCCCACAGACAGCAGCCCACCAGGCTCCCCCGTCCCTGGGATTCTCCAGGCAAGAACACTGGAGTAGGTTGCCATTTCCTTCTCCAATGCATGAAAGTGAAAACTGAAAGTGAAGTCACTCAGTTGTCTCCAACTCTTCGCAACCCCATGGACTGCAGCCTACCAGGCTTCTATATCCATGGGATTTTCCAGGCAAGAGTACTGGAGAGGGTTGCGATTGCCTTCACCATCCCTACTTGCCTACTTGCCTAGAAAATAAAGTCCAAGCTTCAGAATTTAGTATTTTCCCCCTTTAGTGATAGGCCCTGAACCTACATCTTTCACATTCTGACATTTTCAGGGCTTATACATACCAATATTCCAATGAAACTCTACTATTCCCTGAATATGACCTGCATGTTCCCAGTTCTACATCTTTATTCACAACATTCCTTCTGTCTGCCATGCCTGCCTCATCTCTACCTGTTCACTTATTCCAAATACTATTGAACATCTCTCATGTGAAAGGCCTTATGCATATCAAGGGATTACACTTATTTTGTGTTGCTTGGAATCTAGCCTGTTGAAATCCTATGACTGCTATAAGGCTACTTCATATCGCCACTGCCTCCATGAACTTATCCTGGCCAGAAGTGACGACCTGATCATTGTACTGTTTATCTCACTCATGGTGTTTATCAGTGCCAGGTGGTAGTTATTCATTCCTCAGGGCCCTTATAATTACTGTTCTTTCTGCCCCACGTGCTCTTCCCAAATTGCTTATAGTCAGATCCTTCACTTCATTTTCTGCTCAAATCTCACATCCTCATGAAGTGTTCTATAGCCACCCTACCTAAAATGTCCTCTCTATTATTCTTCCTTGAAATCCAGTTCAGTTCAGTCGCTCAGTTCAGTTCAGTTCAGTTCATTCGCTCAGTCATGTCCAACTCTTTGCAACCCCATGAATCGCACCACACCAGGCCTCCCTGTCCGTCACCAACTCCCGGAGTTCACTCAGACTCACGTCCATCGAGTCAGTGATGCCATCCAGCCATCTCATCCTCTGTCGTCCCCTTCTCCTCCTGCCCCCAATCCCTCCCAGCNATGGACGTGAGTCTGAGTGAACTCTGGGAGTTGGTGATGGACAGGGAGGCCTGGCATGCTGCGATTCATGGGGTCGCAAAGAGTCGGACATGACTGAGCGACTGAACTGAACTGAACCAAACCCAAGTTCAGATCTTCACTACTGAGCTTCCCTGGTGGCTCAGTGGTAAAGAATCCACCCGTCAATGCAGGAAACACAGGTTCGATCCCTGGTAAAGGAAAGTCTGACATGCTGTGGAGCAACTGACATGGAGCAAATGTGCACTACGACTATTGAGCCTGTGCCCTAGTGCCTGGGAGCTGCAACTACTGAGCCCATGCGTCCTCGAGCCCATGCTCCTCAGCTAGAAAAGCCACCAAAAAGGAAGCCCGTGCACTGCAACGAAGGGTAGTCCCCAGCTGCTGCCACTAGAAAAAAGCCCACTCAGTGACAAAGATCCAGTACAGCCAAAAATGAATAAAGAAAAATTTTAATAAATTAATAAATTTAAAAAATTAAATAAAAAAACTTCACTATCTTCAGCCTAGAATGGTGCTCAGTTCAGTTCAGCAGCTCAGTCGTGTCTGACTCTTTGCGATCCCATGAATCGCAGCATGCCAGGCTTCCCTGTCTATCACCAACCCCCGGAGTTTACTATAAATTAATAAATTAAAAAAATTAAATAAAAAAAATCTTCACTATCTTCAGCCTAGAATGGTGCTCAGTTCAGTTCAGCAGCTCAGTCGTGTCTGACTCTTTGCGATCCCATGAATCGCAGCATGCCAGGCTTCCCTGTCCATCACCAACTCCCGGAGTTTACCCAAACTCATGTCAGTCAAGTTGGTGATGCCATCCAGCCATCTCATCCTCTGTTGTCCCCTTCTCCTCCAGCCCCCAATGCCTCCCAGCATCAGGGTCTTTTACAATGAGTCAGCTCTTCACATGAGGTGGCCAAAGTATTGGAGTTCCAGCTTCAGCATCATTCCTTCCAATGAACACCAAGGACTGATCTCCTTTAGGTTGGACTGGCTGGATCTCCTTGCAGTCCAAGGGACTCTCAAGAGTCTTCTCCAACACCACAGTTCAAAAGCATCAATTCTTCAGTGCTCAGCTTTCT
>SJYX01016731.1:168365-233053 GCA_006410675.1 Oreotragus oreotragus | reverse complement strand
CCCTAGCCTTAAGCACACAGCCTCAATATTTGCTAAATGAATAAACAAATGAGTGTATGAACAGAGGAATGTTTCTCACTGGTGGTAACGATGGGGATCTATGTTATACAGAAATCATCCCCATTTTGTTTTGACACTGACATGATATACTGGCCAGTCCATTCCTTTATCTGATTACAAGCCATCCTTTTAAATCTTCATTACAAAATAAGATTTGAGTTGAATCTCAGATTGGCTATCTCAGTAGCAAAATAATCTTCCTTAAAGTTTCTATTATGCAGACCAAAAAAAAAAAAACTTCTAAATATTACAGAAGATACCCATATTATTCATATCTTTGGGTAAAACCACTGAAGACTGGTATGGAGAGAAGATTTGATTCTGGTATCTACCATACTATCCTGGCTAAGTCATTTTCTGTCTGTTCCTCACATTTCTGCATTGGGCTTCTCTCTGTGCTATTGCCAAGATCTTCAGCAAGTCACCTAACCTCTCTCAGCTCTAGGATACATACAGTGGGCTGGACAGTGAGCCTCCCAAAGACAGGCCTACATCATGATTCTTGGAACCCACAAGTGTTTCCTTGTTTAGAAAATGGTCTTTGCAGATGTTATTCACTTAAGATCTTAAAATGAGGAGATCATACTGGATTATGAAGACGGGCCTTATATCTAATGACAAGTATCCTCATAAGAGAAAGGCAGAGGGAGATTTGAGATAGAGAAGGTTATATGACCACAGTGACAGAGGACAGGGTGAGGTGGCCATCCACTGAGGAATGCCAACAGCCACCAGAAGCTGGAAGAGGTCAATAACTGATTCTTCCCTCGAACCCCTAGAGGAACTGTGGCCCTGCAGGATTTTGGACTTCTGACCTCCAGAACTGTGAAGGGACACATTTTTGTCAAGTTCCTAAGTTTATTGTAATGTGTTCTGGCACCCCTAGGAAATTAACAAAGTATTCACCTCTAAGCCCAGTTGTGACTGATGGCCCCTGGGCCTCTATAGCCCAGAACCAAGTTTCTAATCTCATCACATCTAGTAACCCCACTGGATCCTCTCTAGAAGCTTAAAAACTGATGTATAGTCCAGTGAAAAGAGATATGGGGAACCACCTAATCCACATCACACCACAGTCTCCTTAAATAGTCCACCTGCACATTCTATCTCCCACTGCCTCTACTTCTCCCTCTTTTCCCTGGGACCTCTCTCCTCTGGCCACCTTTAGTCATATAGCATCTCTCTCCTCTCCTGCATCCTCACTCCCTCTTCAGATGACACAGCAGTAGGTGTTTGAGGAGCGGTTAGTCTTCCTTTAGGTGCTATGAAGGTTTCTGCTTCCACAAGAGATGTGAAAACATGAATAGTACCAGTAATAACAGGGGTAATAACAGCCAACACTAACTGGTTGTTTACCGTGTGCAACCAAGGTGTGAAGTACTCTTCATGTATTGTCTCTTTCAGCCTCCAAAATCAGGACTTCCTAAACGAATTCCCTAGTAAACATACTCCGAAATTCTGGAATGCCAGAAAAACATATACTTCTGTTTCATTGACTATGCTAAAGACTTTGACTGTGTGGATCACAAGACATTGGAAAATTCTTAAAGAGATAGGAATACCAGACCACCTTACCTGCCTCCTGAGAAACCTGTATGCAGGTCAAGAAACAATATTTTGAACCAGTCTGTTCCTTGTCTGGTTCAAACTAGGAGTCTGAATTAGAATACATCAAGGTTGTATATTGTCACCCTGCTTATTTAACTTAGATGTAGGGTACATCATATGAAATGCCAGGCTGGATGAAGCACAAGATGTAATCAAGATTGCTGGGAGAAATATCAGTGACCTCAGATGTGTAGCTGATACCACCCTAATGACAGAAAGCTAAGAGGAACTAGCCTCTAACAAGCCTCTTGATGAAGGTGAAAGAGGAGAGTAAAAAGGCTGGCTTAAAACTCAACATGGCATTGAGTCCCATCACTTCATGGTAAAGAGATAGGGAAAAAATAGAAACAAAAAAAGTTTATTTTCTTGGGCTCCAAAATCACTGTGGATGGTACTGCAGCCATGAATTAAAAGATATTTGCTCCTTGGAAGAAAAGCTATGACAAACCTAGACAGTGCATTAAAATGTGGAGCCATCACTTTGCCAACAAAGGTTCGTATAGTCACATCTATAGTCACGTACAGATGTGAGAGCTGGACCATAAAGAAGGTTGAGCAACAAAGAATTGATGCTTTCAGCTGTTTACATATACACAGTGGAATATTACTCATCTATTAAAAAGAATGCATTTGAATCAGTTCTAATGAGGTGGATGAAACTGGAGCCTATTATAGTGAAGTACATCAGAAAGACAAACACCAATACAGTATGTTAATGCATATAAATGGAATTTAGAAAGATGGTAATGATGACCCCATATGTGAGACAGCAAAAGAGACACAGATGTAAAGAACAGACTTTTGGACTCTGTGAGAGAAGGCGAGGATGGGATGATTTGGGAGAATAGCATTGAAACATGTATATTATCATATGTGAAACAGATCGCCAGTCCAGGTTCGATGCATGAGACAGGGTGCTCAAGGCTGGTGCACTGGGATGATCCTGAGGGATGGGATGTGGAGGCAGGTGGGAGCGGGGTTCAGGACGGGGAACACATGTATAACCGTGGCTGATTCATGTCAATGTACGGCAAAAGCCACTACAATACTGTAAAGTAATTAGCCTCCAATTAAAATAATTAATTAAAAAAAAGAATTGATGCTTTCAAACTGTGGTGCTGGAAAAGACTCTTGAGGGTCCCTTGGACAGCAAGGCAATCCTAAACCAGTCAACCCTAAAGGCAATCAACCCTGAATATTAATTGGAAGAACTGATGCTGAAGCTCCAATGCTTTAGCCACCTGATGTGAAGAGCCAGCTCACTGGAAAAGACCCTGAAGCTGGGAAAGACTGAGGGCAGGGGGAGAGGGGGGTGACAGAGGATCAGATAGTTGGATGGCATCACTGACTCAGTGGATATGAGTTTGAGCAAACTCTGGGAGGGAGTGAAGGGCAGGGAAACCTGCCGTGCTGACATTCACAGGTTGCAGTCAGACACGACTTAACTGAACGACAGCGAGTAGACATATGTGGACCTCCCTGTGGACTTCCCTGTGGCTCGGTCAGTAAAGGACCCGTCTACAACTCAGGAGACCATATGCAAGGCCCACTGCTGTATCCCTGGGTTACCTAAGTTGTCTTGCTTCACGTTTACACATGCCCTTCCGAATGATAGAATTCCTCCAGAAGGACCTTTGATTATAACCGGCAGACTGCGGAGGAAACTACATTTTTATATTCACTGGACATTAAGGATCACCTTGTCCTCTGACAGGTTGTCTGTTGTAGACTCTCACAGGAAGTGAAGACCGTGAGCATGAACACTTCAGCCAGCACCACCACCTGCAGCTGGGGGACCAGAAGGGCATCCAGACAGAGTAGGAGAAAAGGGAGGAAAGGAGCTCTTTCTAAGCCAGCTGTCTAGTGTACTAAAAGTTGAGTGCCATTTGCTCTGGGAGCATCGGGATTTCATTTCACCTGGGGATTAAACGAACCATTCTAGGTTGGCACCTGGAGGGGAGGGAGGGGGCAGAAAGAAATCTAAAGAAAACTGTCATGGGGGACCTGCCCCAGCTGCGAGGGGCACCCAAGGGTGGGGAGCAAAACTCACCCTGAGTCTCCAGTGTGTGTCAGAACTCATTAAACACATATGGCTTCCAGGCCCCTGGAGGCCAGGGCTGGGAAGGAGTCATCTGCTGTGCCTTCTTCTTGACTGCCTTGCCTGCCGCAGCAGCTGGGCTCACACATTACTCCACATGACTCCCTGGGCCAGGCCTGCAAATGCACCTGATGCCCTGGGGGTTTCCCTTAGGTACGTGCATCCTGAATTACTCTCACTTTTTGCATCAATACCAGCTCCCTTTTGCTCTGATAGCAACTAAGTCTCTCCCCACCTGTGTCCCTCTGTTCCGCTGAGACTGCCAGCTTTGCTAAAATGAATTTTCCCTATGGGAGTTTTTCAGTCCCTCTCTGCTTGAACTTAATATATCCTATCTTAGAATTTTTGGTATCTGATTGTGCCCCCAGTCTAAGTTCTTTGAAAGCACAAATTATATTTCACATATTCCATGTCCCTAAGTCCTCAACACCTGGCCTTGCACAGAATAGATACCCAAGTTGTTTCTTTAATGATCAGCTCTCCATTTGGTATGTGATCTGGTGACAGGGACGTGATTGGTTCTGGGAGAACAAGCTCAGAGGGGACAAGTTAGTTGTGGACAAGCTGACTTTCAGTGAGAAGGCTAAGAAAACACACACAGAGCACTGGCGTGATGCTAAATAACAATACAAGAAAAGAAACATATATAGTGACTAAGAGTAGTTGATGGGACCAGGGAGCTTAGACAGGTGGGTAAGGGCAGGTTTCTCAGAGGAGGTGACATTTAAATTGAGATGTGCTGGTGTGAAGGAGCCAGTCAGGTGAAGAGAAGGCAGGCAGGGAGCATTCGGGCTGAGAGTACTCAGAAGTTCAAAGGATGGGAAAGAGTTTGACATATTCAGAGAATTGAGGGGTGGCTACTATGGCTGAGTCTCAGCTGGCAGAGGTGGACAGTGGGATGAAGTGTGAACTGGGTTGAAGAGTTTCCCTAAAATTCAGGTCCACCCAGCACCCCAGATGTGGCCTTACTTGGAAACAGGGTCTTTGCAGATGTAATTGGTTACAGTGAAGTTGCGTGAGTACTAGAGAAGACTCTTGAGAGTTCCTTGGAAACAAGGAGAACAAATCAGTCAATTCTAAAGGAAATAAACCCTGAACATGCATTGGAAGGGTTGATGCTGAAACTCTAATACTTTGGCCTCCTGATGTGAAGAGCTGACTCACTGGAAAAGACCCTGATGCTGGGAAAGATTGAGGGAAGGAGGAGAAGGGGGCAACAGAGGATGAGATGGTTGGATGGCATCACTGACTCAACGGACATGAATCTGAGCAAATTCCAGGAGATAGTAAAGGATAGGGAAGCCTGGTGTGCTGCAGTTTATGAGGTTGCAAAGAGTCAGACATGACTTTAGCGACTGGACAATAACATCACAAGTAAGATGGGCCCTATTCCAGTGGGTGTTATCCTTGAAGAAAAGAAAACAGTCAAACTGAGAGACACACAGAGAAGAGGGTCACATGAAGACAAAGGCAGAGAGTCCAGTCCTGCATCTAGAAGGCAAGGAATGTTTGGGACCACTGGCCATCACTGGAAGCTCGAGAAGCAAGGAAGTATCTTTCCCAAGACCTTGACACACTGATTTTGGGCAACTAGGCTCTAGAACCATGAAAGAGTACGTTTCTATAGGTGAAGGCCACCAAAACTGGGACTTTGCCATGGTAACCCTAGGAAATTAACACAGGAGGTAAGGGAAAGTCTACATTTTATTATCAGTGAAATGGAGATTCATCAAAGAATGTTAAACAGTAATAAGAACTGATTTTTTTTCATATTTGTGTTTTATAAAGGTACATCAAATGAATGAGAAAAGTCTTCATGCTCAGAACAATTTCCTTAAAGCTGAGATGCCCACAGCACCTACAATGTAGTTGCCCACTGACCATGCGTGATGGGGCACTCTGGGAGATGAATCGTCTGCTTAACCATCTCCACCATTAGCCACTTGAGGTTTCTAAACATTTCTCCTCTATTTTAAAGCAAACTGGGGTCTACTTCTACGTTCTGGATTATCTCCTTTTCTCTCTGGACACGTGGTGACGACATGTGCCGTCCTTTCCCCTCCTCCTTCCAACCCCCTTCAGATCTAATGGAAAACATCACACATTTCAAAGTCACTGTTAATTAAAGCTGAGGTTTGCTTTGCTGACATTGCTGTAAAAAGTGCTTATTTAAGGGATGAAGGGTTCTTCTAATTCTGAACACGACTTTCAGTATGTGCCTAAAAACCAATGCATGGCTGGATTCAGGTGCCCAATTACAGTTTGAATTAAGCAGTTCATGAGTGCTGGCTGGCTGATGCTTGTGGAAAAGCACACACGTTGGGGATGAGAATGGTCAAATGGGAAAACAGGGCGTAAACCAGAAAGTTCTGGAGTTCACAGCTTTGTGCAGCCTGATAGGGTTTGGAGTTCTCAGTTTCTTAGCACCTGGGAGAAAATAAATTTCTCTTCCCCTTGAATATGTTAGTTGCTCAGTCGTGTCTGACTCTTTGCATCCCCACGGACTGTAGCCCATCAGGTGCCTCTGTCCATGGAATTCTCCAGGCAAGAATACTAGAGTGGGTGGCCATTCCCTTCTCCAGGGGATCTTCCTGACTCAGGAATTAGACCCATATCTTTTGCATTGCAGGCTGATTCTTTTCAGTGTTCACCCAAAATTCTCCTCCATTCAAGATGCAAAGCTTACTGATTAGGAATTTGAACCTCACTCCTTGCCAGCTGGAATAAAGCCTTTTGAGTTGGAACACTAAATATGTGCCAGTTATTGAACCAAAGACTGTATATCCACTATCTCATTTAAGAAGGAAATCATACACCAGTGATAAGGATAAAAATGACAATAACTGTCATTTATAGAGTGTCAAAAATCTTGGTTGGTACTTCATGCACATTATTCTGATAGTCCTGTCATTGTAGGGTAGTGGTTGGGAGTATGAACTTGGAGTCCAGCACCCTGGATTGAAATACTAACTTGCAACTCAGTGAGTTAACTGCTTCATCTTTCTAGGCCTCAGTTTTCTCATTTTGTAAACAAATGGAAATAATAAAACTGTGTATTTTAGGAGGACTAAATTGATTCCTATAATATAGTCTGGCCTATTACAATAATGGGATGATTAGAAATTAAAAAGATAATAGTAACAATTGTATAGTATTTGCTATATGCCAAGCATGCTTCTACACCTGGATATTATTATTCCTATTTCATATATGAGAAAATTAAAAAGTAGAGAGGTTAATAAACTTGCCCTTTATCACATGGCTAAAACATGGTAGAACTGGGATTTGATCCATGGTTAGCACTGTGATCTAGAGTTCTCAGTACTCTTGTTTTGCACAAGCACATGCCAGATAAATATTGGTAGGTTGATAAATTATAGGCAGTATATTCCTTCCAGAGGAGACTCTTGGATCTCACTTAGTAGCCTCCATTTAGGTTTCCCTGGTAGCTCAGAGGGTAAAGAATTTGCCTGAAATACAGGAGACCCATGAATTGGGAAGATCTCCTGGAGAAGGGAATGACTACCCACTCCTATATTCTTGCCTGGAGAACCCCATAAACAGAGGAACCTGATGGGTTACAGTCCATGGGTTTGCAAAGAGTTGGACATGACTGAAATGACTTAGCCCACATATTTAATTAGGTTCCTAATACAACTGGCTTCTTTTTTCCCTCCACTGTGTTCTGTAGAGAGAGGCCATTCCCCTTTGAATCTCAGTAGTTCTTCAGTCTGAGCAGAAAATACTTCCCAGATAATATTTGGGAATGATGACATCAGTTTAAGAAATACTTTTAAAACATTCATATTTCCAGGCTCAGGTAAAGCCTTTCCTCTTTCAGGAATCTTCAAAACTTCCCTGTCATCTGGAGGGCCCTCTTCTACAAGGCCCTCAGAGCCCAGGCCTTTCCTTTGCCTCTTATTAAATAACTTTGTGATGTAGTTTGCAGATTTTGGTTCCACTTTCACACTGTAAAGCCATGGTCAGCCCTAGGTCAGAATGTCCTAGAGTTACTTCCAGGAATCCCTGGGGGAGTTTCACAGGAACTTGTGCAATTCTGGCCCCCTCCTCCTTGACTTCTGGGGCCCAGGAATCCACTGAGATGTATTTAACCACCACCCCAACCCCAGGGTCCTCTTTGTGAACACATTCCCTGCCCAGGGAACTTCCTAACCACAAACCCCACCAGGAACTACCATGGCGCTGTTTCCTCTACAGAAATGCAACTCGTCACTTCCCTGTCTCACTGGTCTTGCAGTCACCCTGCTTATACCTCCTCTCACAAAGCCCTTCATGCTAACACCACTGCTTGTAACACTTTCCCCATCAGTCTCAGACTGTAACCAGGCTTAGACACAGGGGTATACTTGATCTTTTCTATTGTAGCTATTATTAATGGTGAATACACATTATTTTGTGACATTTCTTCCTAATGTCTGTCTTCCCCATTAGATGGCAAACTATGGGAGAATGAATGGAACAAGCTTTGCTCACCACCTCACACTCAGGGTAGCACAGTCTTGAACATAATTGTGATCAATAAATATGTATTGAGTGAATAAAGGACTATTCTGTTCTGAACCCTTGTTTTTCCAAACCAAGGATCCAGACAAAGAAGACAGAAGATCTAATGCAAATCAACGTCATTCGCAAATCACACATTCACATTGTTCACATTCTCGCCCCTGGAATAATGCATACCTCAAGTTTACAAGGTGATCAGATAGAATCCAAATCTGGATTCAAACTGCAGGCCTTGAATTTAGAAGATACGTAGCCCATGTGGTCCTTCCAAATAGATTAGAAGTTTGGGATCTGGGGGCAATGCTTCTTTCATCTCGGCACCTTCCACTTTATTTGGCACAATGCCTAATATAAGAAATTGGGCCAAGAAATACTTGTGGGATAGAGCTAAGTGTGATTTTCAAGATGAACATCTGCTAGCTTGTTACTGATCTGCTGCAGTTCCCCAGCCCTGTGTGTGGAGGTGGAGGCATGGCAGGGATTTCTACAACAACTTTTTCCTTCAGTTCACCTCTCTGGACATGATTCATACCACTGTACATCAGGTGCTGAGAAACTATTTCCTAAAAATATAGGTGGGCCTTAGAAAGCTGAAAATAAGCTAAGGAAGCTAAGTGTCTCATGACTGCTTCCTTCCACAGGAGACAAGGGGATGAGCCAAATGCTTCCTGATTTGCCTCAATTTGCAAAGACAGAACAAAAATATCTCTCCCAGTGATGCAGGACTTTTTCTTTAGGCACAGTCAGGCCATGAACTCTTGGCTGTACCCTTAAATGAAGTCAGGAGTGTGCCAAACCCACAGCGATGGTCCGTTTGCAAGTCAGATGTCAAATACTAGTTATCAACTGGAGGCAGTTTTGTCCTAGAAGACATCTGCTAATGTCCAGAGACATCTTTGGTTGTCACGGCTGAAGATTTTAACTGGTATCTAAATGAAAAGATATCAGTAAAATATCTTTTTAGCACTATCCCTGAGATAGTGCTAAACATTTACAATGGATGCAAAGAACAATCCCTCATAAGAAAGAATTATTCAGCTCGCAAAATCACTAGTGCTGAGAATCCTTGGCATAGATAAAACACAGAGCTAGTGACACACTGAATTCACACAGAGCCCGCTGCTTAAGGTACCGGAGTCCTTCCCCTCTCTTCCTGCTTTTCGTCAGCTGCTCAGGCAACATCATCTCTACTCTCCCAGCTGCAGCCTTCTGGATGTGGCGTTCGCACATTAGGGGGCAGCGTGAGTTTAGACTTTCAGCCTCTGTTGTGGCAGGAGCCAGAGTCCCATTAGATGGTAAACTATGGAGGAATGAATTGAACATGCGTTGCTCACCACCTCACACTCAGGGTAGCACAGTCTTGTGAGAGGGGGTCGCCTTTGTCTGGTGTCTCACCTTTTCCCTGCTGAGCTCATGGGAGTGAAATCTGTCTCTTTCCAGTTGCACAATTCGGCATCCTTCACCCCATTCCAGAAAAGGGAAGGAGGGGAAACAACTAGGGCTCAACATTTTAAAGTGTGCTCTGTGCTTGCTTAGATGGAAGGAACTAGTTTCAGCTGATGTCACGCTTCTGCGCTTGCTCCCTGAGCAGGGTTTTTATTTGATGATTTCCCAGTGGCACGGGCCTGCTCTAAAGGCTTCTGCTGGTTCACCTGGGTTGCTGGGTTTGGATCCTGATGACCTGAGTTTGACTAGTTGTGTATAACTTTAGACCTCTGATCCTCAGGTATTCCTTTTATGTAAAAGGAGAATGCTGTGACCAATCATTTTAGTTGTGCTACATGGATTAAAAAAAAAATCATCTGCCACGGACCACTCCATTAACACAGTGATGAAGATTACCATATGCTAACACTGTGCTAAGTGTTTTACAGACTATCTTATTTAATTATCACCATAATCTATTTTTGATCTCCCTGCAGTCCAAGGGACTCTCAAGGGTCTTCTCCAACACCACAGTTCAAAAACATCAATTCTTCCTTGCTCAGCTTTCTTTAGAGTCAGTTCTCACATTCATACATGACTACTGGAAAAACCACAGCTTTGACTAGACAGACCTCTGTTGGCAAAGTCTACTTTTTAATATGCTGTCTAGTTTGGTCATAGCTTTTCTTCCATGGAAATCAAACCAGTCAATCTTAAAGGAAATCAGTCCTGAATATTCATTGGAAGGGTTGAAGCTGAAACTCCAATACTTTGGCCACCTGATTTGAAGACCTCTGATTCATCGGAAAACACCCTGATTCTGGGAAAGACTGAAGGCAGGAGAAGAGGATGACAGAGGATGAGATGGTTGAATGGTATCACAGACTCGATATGAGTCTGAGCAAGCATGGACATGAGTTTGAGCAAGCTCTGGGAGTTGGTGATAGACAGGGAAGCCTGGCGTGCTGCAGTCCATGGGGCCACAGAGTCAGACATGGACACGACTGAGCGACTGAACTGATAATCTATTTTTAAGAGGAGTAAACTGATGGACAGGGAGGCCTGGCGTGCTGCAGTTCATGGGGTCGCAAAGAGTAGGACATGACTGAGAGACTGAACTGAACTGAAACTGAGGGACATAAAGAGAGAACTTGCTCAAGATCAGGCGGCCTCCAGTGGAATCCTTCAAACCTGGTAGTTTACACTGAGCTTTGCCTTACTGAGAAAGAACTCTGAATAAAGTGAGGTACTCTGTAAATCCCAGAATTTCCCCTCTGCACTTTGTTTTTATACTGTTCACTAACATGTACTGAGCAGCTCTTGTGTGCTACAGGCTTCGCAGAGAAGGTCACACTGCAGTTTCTCCAGCACTGTCCTGCAGGATTCCTGGGGAGGTAGAGATCAAATTCCTAACACAGGCCCTGAACCAGCCTTCTTCTCTGATGGCCTCCTGAGTGCCAGTGCTCAGATTCACAGCAAAAAGAAGACCCAGTGTCCTGCCCCATGACCATGCATAGAGACAATGAAATCTGTTGGGCTAAAGAGCTACTTCTATGAATGATGAAGTTACAAGTGTTCTTCCTCTCTTCAGGGAAACCTTTTTCTGTCTGGTCAAAGTCCCCTTGGGAGGGAAGTTTGGGGGAGAATGGATACATGTGTATTTATGACAGAGTCCTTTGCCTGTCTACCTGAAACTATCACAGCATTATTAATCGGCTATACTCCAATATAAAATAAAAAGCTAGAAGAAAAAGTCCCCTTTGTATGGTCTCACAGCAGCATGTACCTCCTGACTCAGTAATGTCCAGTCTGCATTATGTGTGTGATAAGAATATGAATCATGTTGAACAGCCTTTGCTGATAATTTTTGACTGGTGTTTACCACAGTGTTGTATACACCATTCCAGAAATAAGTCAAGTGAGTAAACTTGAGTTTATGGAACAGGCTAGGCCTGGAAGCACCATCTCACCATGCATTCTGTCTGTATTATCTTATCATGTGGGATGCATTGGTGCTTGTGTTTTGCAGATAAAGAAACAGGAGTTCACCTTCACACAGCTAGTAAGTGTGGAGTCAGGATACTAACCCAGACTCATCTGGATCCAAAGCCCCACGTTCCCTTAGTATTAGATTAGAATTTGAAAACTAGATATTTACAAATTTGCAGTCATATGGGAGAAGATGTTACAATCAGCAGTAAAGCATGTGGGGTCCAGAGTCAGTCAGCTTGGGTTCAAATCTTGGATCCATCACCCTTCACATAAAAGGACTTTGATCTTTAGTCCTTTATCCCTTCTGTACCTGAGTTTATTTATATGTAAAACAGACATTAAAAAAAAAAGTATCTCATTGGTGTTATTGTGAGGGTTAATTGTATTATTTGTAAAGTATTTAGAGCTTGGCATACATATGTGGCCACATATCCACTTTTATTCTCCTTCTATGAAGAAAGATGGCTTTATCTTCGTCTATGAAGATAAATGGCTTTACAGAACATTTACCACTGCTTCTATATTATATTTAGGATTCTGCATGTAAGTATCCCAATTTGACAAGAAATGTTGAAATTTAAATGCTACTGATGAAAATCTCTTAACAGTAATTAATATGAATGTGCATTTTCTACATGGCAGCACCTCCACAAATTCATTCAAACAATCACTGGTATTTGGCAGGATCTTATTGATTTGAGCTGTCTTGCTAAGTGTATCTCTAAGAAACCATTAGATCATCACTGAGGTTTTAAGTTGCCTGCTCACTTTAGAAGTCAAACCGAAGCTGCCTGCAATGCTGCTCTGTTGAGGATTGGCAAGCACACAAGGGTATTTCTGGGTGACTTCGCTAACTCTACCCAGTTAGTGTAGTCACCCAGAAATACTAACTCACTCACCTAAAGGCCACCTGGGACTAACCCACATTTTTCAGAGCCAGAAACCTGTCTTGCTGCCTGCAAAGACTCTGGCAAAGTCAAGTACAGGGTGCATTTGTGTAGGGCTTGCCATAGCTCCAAGGGCCTCAGATGATTTCTCCGGGTCCCTGGAGCTTGTAGCTGTGTATGTGAGCAGATGCCCCTAGTTTGAGATGGTGGGGCGGGGGCAGTTCTGTGGGAAGATAGTTCCAAGTCCAGTGACACTCTCCTGACACAGACCAAAGTCAACTGTCTTTGGTGTCAGTAAGGACTGGATCTGAAAACAAGCTACCAGAGTTTTGAAGGGCAACCTGGCACTGCCCTCTTTCCTTAATAACAATATGCATATACCCCCACACAATTATCCCCTGCAGGGATAACATGCAAGAGACAGAGATGCTAGGTGAGAGAAGAGGTTTCCTTTCATTGTTGTCTTTTTCTCTGAGCATCACCTAAGAGGTCTTGGGAAGTTGATCTTTATCCTCTAAGGAAGATGGAGATAACAGCAATTAGCATTGATTGATTTCCTACCATGTGCTAGACATTTGACAAACATCATTTAATCTACTCAACAACTATGACTTCTTGAGTGTTATTTTTATTTCCATTTTCCAGTTGAAGAAATTGAGGAGACACAGAGTTAGAGTAACTGGTCCAAGATCCCTTAGCTGCAAGTGGTAGGGTCCAGATTTGAAAAAAGCCTGTCTTAGCCAATATCTATGGTGTCTTCCAGAATTCATCATTATACCAGCAGAGTACTCTATCAGCCTCCACATAGTACAGTAAATCTCCTACATATGAAAGCATTTATTCCAAGAGTGTGCTTGTAAGTGCAATTTATTTATAAGTCTAACAAAGTTAGCCCAGGTATGCAACTAACACAATCAGCCATATAGTACTGTACTGTAATAGGTATTTTTCACACAAGTAATACAAACAAACACAAAAAATAAAGAAAACATTTTTAGTCTTACAATGCACTACCTTGAAAAGTACAAGTATAGTATGACAGCTGGCACACAGGGGCTGGTATTGAGTGAACAGGTAAGAAGAGTTACTGACTGGAAGAGGGACAGGAGGGGGAGATGGTAGAGCTAAAGGATTGTCAGCAATAGGAGATGGACAGCAAGCTGCAGTTTCTCTTGTGCCTGATACGTGTTGGCATCTTTTAAAGTTCGAAACGTCAAGGTTTGTGTGTAGGGGACTTACTGTACAAGGAAACTTTCTTTACTTCAAGCGGGAAGTAGAGCACAAGTGAGATTAGCCCCATTTTCAAGGACTTCAGAGAACAGACAAATGAGGAAAAATATAAGGAGATGAGAGTTCGATTCAGTCAAAGAGAAAATTTAACAACGAATTAGAACCACAGAAGAAAACTATACATACACCTGTTATGAAAGAATACTTCTCTTGTTACCGATATGGAAGCTATGAGAGGAAAATACCAGGCAAGAGGCTGTATAATTGCTCTAATTATGTTACAATAATAAAATATTCATGTATGTTTATCAACGCATAGACTTTGCTGGTAGTAGTGATTGCTTCTGTAAGGGAGACTTCTGAAGGGAGCAGGGGAGGAGGGAGATGTAATTTTCACTGTAAACATTTTTTTATCTTTTTAACCTTTGTGCCATGTGTTTGTATTACCTAGTTGAAATGAACTTTTAAGCCAGAGCTAAGAAACAGAATGGACTGTACTTTGAGGTAGTGAGTGGACAAGGAATATTCAAATAGACACTAAAGATACCAGAGCTCGTATAAAGATAATTCAGAGGGTAGATTGGGACTTGGAGGTATTCTAATGACTTGCAATTATACTATACTCTTGTCCCTGGAAGTGGGACTTTCACCATACTCCCTATGGGGAAAATACCTTGAGGATGGCACGTTATCTCTGTCTGAGGGTGGTCAGGGGATGCTATAGGGTGTCCATGACCTTGGAGACCCCCCAGATAGATGAGGACAAAATTGACTTTGAGTGTTCTATTTTGGGTCATCATTTATCCTTCAAAAGGCTAAGGCCCAAGAACCTATATTCTATCATCAATTCCTGGCACTGACTCCACAATCCTGTTTCCTTTTAATATGTTGTAAATAAGCTTTTCTCTACCTTAGCTGGTTGGGCTACATTGTTCTCTCTCACTGGGATGTCCTGCCCCAAACTCTCAGCAAGTTTGCCTCCTCCTTTTCCTTCCGATGTCAGCTTAACTAAGACATCTTCTGGAAGATTTTCCATGACCATTTATCCAGGCAAGACTCTCCACTGTTCTCCAATACATTTCCTCATTTATTATCCCTAAATCAATGTGTATTAGTTTGTCACAGCTGCTGTGACAAAGTACCTGAGTGGCTTAAACAGAAGAAATGCACTGTCTCAAAGTTCTAGAGGCTAGAAGTCCGAGATGGAGGTGCTGGCAGGGTAAGTTCGTGCTGAGGGCTATGTTCCCTGCCTCTGTCCTAGTTTCTGGTGGTGTGCTGACAGTCTCTGAGGTTCTATGGCTTGTAGAAGCATCTCACCGTCGGTTATGTGTTCATCTTAACGTATATTGCAATTCTACATGTATGCCTCTGTATCCAAGTCTCCCCTTTTTATCAGGACATCAGTCACACTGGGTTAGGGCCCACCCTAATAACTTTATCTTAGCTAATTAGCAATGATGAAGTAGCAATGATGCTACTTCTGAATGAGGTCATATTGTGAGGTACTGGGAGTCAGGACTTAAACACATGAATTTGGTTGACATGATTCAATCCATAATAAAATATATTCAACCTGATTTATTTGTTTACCTGTTTATTGTTTCTTACTCCTCCACTGGACTGTGAGCATCGTGAGGGCAGAGATCATATTTCCTTCCCTTCTGTAAGCTGGGTATTCACCGAAGTACTTTGCACACAGTACAATTGGACTTCATTTCTGTTGGCTTGTCTCTTATTGTTGCTAATTTGTACGTTTTTGTATAATTATTTGTACATTATTATGTACAAATTATGTACAATTATTATGTACTATTTGTACATATTTGTACATTTTGTATAATTATTAAATTAAGTATAAATGTACTATTATGTACAATTATTTTGTATTATTTTTACATATTTGTACAATTGTACATTTTGTACAATTATTTTGTATCTATTATTCTAGATAATAATGCTTGGTTGGTCAGATGAAATTCAAATAAATTTCCAAGTCTGTGATTGCTTTTTAATTTTTGAGCTGTCTTTTCAAAAGTCACTGACAGTTTTCACTTGTCCTAATTCAGATTACCAATCTATGTTCATTTGTGAGATGGCCAGCGATTTTTCTTTCTTCCAGTACTTGTCTGATTTTGACTTCTAGCTTATATTAGCTTTGAATATAAACTGGAAGTGTTCAGTGATATTATCTGTTCCTTGAACATCCAGTCAAAACTTACCTGAAAAACTCACTTGGTATGAATAGAAGGGTTTGGGGATGGGGAAAAGAGATAGTTTTAACTATTAATTCCATTTCCATTAGTGGTTAAGATCTTTCATTGTACATTAGGATTTTTAATGATCATTCAGCTTTTCTGGTTTTCTTCTGAATCAGGTTTGATAAATTATATTTTTAAAGAAATTGATCTTGTAATCGAGAACCTTGAAAACTATTGACCTCAAGCTGTAAGTAATATTTTGTATTTCTTTTAAATCTCTACATATTTTCTATTTCTTTTCTGGATTAACTTTCCTAGAAGTATGTATGGCTTATTATAAGTCTTTTCAAAGACCAACTATTGACTTTTTGTCCCATTTAGTTTTTAGTTTATCAGCTATTTAAATTTTTTTTCTTATTTTCCTCCTATTACACTAGCTCTTCTGTTAGCTTATTTTTTATGTCCATTTTTCATAATATGAAAATTTCAGTCATTAGTTTTTCTTAAAGGTTTACAATTCAATACATAGCATTTTTACTACATATTTCTAATTATCTAAACACATCTATTATTCTTTCTTCTTTGACCTACTTTTAGCTTCTGTTCAAATATTAAAATTGCAATGCTATTTTAAATAACTGCTTAATAATTTTTTCTGATTAAATTGCTGAGTATGATATCAGTTGTTTAGTATTTATTATGATTATTTTATGTTTAGGGGATGGAACATTTTTTAAGTAACTGTGTATTCTTAAAGAAGATATCTATTATCTAACTGAGGTGATGGGTTTGCTGTGTGCTCATTTCACCAAGCTTGCTAAACGTATTCTTCAAATATTTATATGCGTGCGTGCTAAGTCACTTCAGTCGTGTCTGACTCTTTGCGACCCCATGGACTGTAGCCCACCAGGCTCCTCTGTCCATGGGATTCTCCAGGCAAGAATACTGGACTGGGTTGCCATGCCCTTTTCCAGGGGATCTTCCTGACCCAGGGATCAAACCTGTGTCTCCTGTAGCTCGTGCATTGCAGGAAGATTCTTTACCGCTGAGCTACAGGGGAAGCCCTAATCTTTATATGTTCCTATTAAATTTTTATGTGCTTCAGGTGGAAATTAATCAGAAAAAAACAATAATTTCCCACCAAGATTGTGGTTTTATCTCCTACACTGTTAGTTGAAATGTAATCTGGTGTAGCTACTATGGAAAACAGTAGGGAGGTTCCTCAAAAACTAAAAATAGAGCTACCAAATGAGGTTAAGAACTAACAGAACAAGACAGAAAACAACAGACTGGTTCCAAATAGGGAAAGGAGCACATCAAGGCTTTATACTGTCACTCTGCTTATTTAACTTCTATGCAGAGTATATCATGCCAAATGCCAGGCTGGATGAAGAACAAGCTGGAATCAAGATTGCTGGGAGAAATATCAACAACCTCAGATATGCAGATGATTCCACTCTAATGGCAGAAAGCAAAGAACTAAAGAGCCTGTTGATTAGGGTGAAAAAGGAGAGTGAAAAAGCTAGCTTGAAATTCAACATTCAAAAAAACTTAGATCATCATTTCAGTCCCATCATTTCATGGCAAAGAGATGGGGAAAAAAATGGAAACAGGGACAGATTTTGTTTTCCGGGGCTCCAAAATCCTTGTGGACAGTCATTGCAACCATGAAATTAAAAGATGCCTGTTCCTTGGAAGGAAAGTTATGAGTATTACTAGACAGAGTAATAAAAAGCAGAGCCATCACTTTGTCGACAAAGGTCCACAGAGTCAAAGCTATGGTT
Source organism: Oreotragus oreotragus (assembly GCA_006410675.1). NCBI lineage: Eukaryota > Metazoa > Chordata > Mammalia > Artiodactyla > Bovidae > Oreotragus > Oreotragus oreotragus. Next base: position 215,247 of record SJYX01016731.1, on the reverse strand, counting down.
TGTCCAGTAGTCACGTACGGATGTAAGAGTTGGATCGTAAAGCAATCTGAGTACTGAAGAAGTGATGCTTTCAAACTGTGGTGCTGGAGAAGACTCTTGAGAGTCCCTTGGACAGCAAGGAGATCCAACCAGTCAAACCTAAAGAAAATCAACCCTGAATATTGACTGGAAGGACTGATGGTGAAGCTCCAATACTTTGGCTACCTGATACGAAGAGCCAACTCATTGGAAAAGATCCTGATGCTGGAAAAGATTGAAGACAGGAGGAGAAGGGGACAACAGAGGATGAGATGGCTGGGTGGCATCACCAACTCAATGGACATGAGTTTGAGCAAACTTGGGGACATACTGAAGGGCAGGGAAGCCTGAAGTGCTGCAGTCCATGAGGCTGCAAAGAGTCGGACATGACTGAGTGACTGAACAACAACAAATATGATCCAGCAATCCCATTCCTGAGCACGTATCTGGAGAAAACTCTGATTCAAAAAGATACACTCACTCTAATGGTCACAGCAGCATGATTCACAACAGCCAAGACATGGGAACAACCGAAACATCCATTGACAGATAAACAGATAAATATGATGTTGTACATAGACACAATGGAATGTCACTTGGCCATAAAAAAGAATGGAATAATGCCATTTGCAGCAATATGGATGGAACTAGAGATTATCACACTAAGTAAAGTAAGTCAGAAATAGACAAATGCTATATGATGTCACTTACACATGAAATCTAAAATATGACACAAACCTATTTATGAAACAGACTTATAGACATAGAGAACAGAGTCTCAGTTGTCAAGGGGTTGCATGGTTGGGAGGGGGGCATACGGGAAGGATGAATTGAGGGGTTGGGATTAGTAGATGCAAACTATTATATATAGAGAAGACAAACAACAAGGTCCTGCTGTATAGCACAGGGAACCATATTCAATGTCCTGTGATTAACTATAATGTAAAAGAATATGAAAAACTATATATATATATATATATAATTGAGTTACTTTACTATACAGCAGAAATTAACAATGTTGAAAATCAACTTGTGTAAACCAATGAAAAGTTTGTGGTTTAAAATTCTGTAAGTTTGTTTATACTTATTATGAGGCTATGCCCTTAGCTGTATGAAAATTTGAGTTTTCCTGGTAAATTGTAACTTTCCCAGTGTTGTGAGTCTCTTTATTTCTAGTAATTTTGCTTTAATGTCTGCTTCATGTGATCTTGCTGTGCCAACTTTCTTTTGGTTAGAATCTCTTTATATTCTTCTACTTTCAGTCACTTTAAGTCCTTAATTTAAAAATTAAGAGCTTTAGATTGAACTGTGCAATTTTAATCCAGTATGTTAAGCCTATCTTTACAGGCGAGTTTACCTTATGTCTTTGTGATTGGACACACTTTTTAATTTTCCATTTTATTCAGTACTTTCTAGTTACACGTTTGCTCTTATGTCTCTAGTTTCTGTATTCTGCTGGCTTGGATGTTATTCAGTGTATTATCTTTTTCAATGATTATTCTTAAAAATCTAAAATGAGTACATAAAAAGTTGAAATTAATTATGTATTTATGTCTCCTGTGGAATTTAGGTTTCTTTGACTCTGCTCATCTCTGTTCTGCCCCCACCCCATCTGTCTTACCAGTTGTTACCCAGAAATTAGGACTTCCCTAATAGCTCAGTTGGTAAAGAATCTGCCTGCAATGCAGGAGACCTCAGTTTGATTCCTGGGTAGGGAAGATCCCCTGGAGAAGGAAACTGCAACCTACTTTAATACTCTTGTCTGGGATTCCATGGACAGAGGAGTCTGGCAGGCTACAGTCCATAGGGTCACGAGAGTCGGACACGACTTTGTGGCTAAACCACCACCACCACCCAGAATTTAATCCTACCTTTGTTTTTGCTACTTCTAAATAAATGCTATTGCTTTCTCGTATGGTCAGTGTTTATTTAAATTTTTTGAAAGTTTAAACTTTTTTTTTTTTTGCTCAGCAGTTTTTATTCCATTTTTTTTTCCTACTGGCTTAATGTCTCTCCTAATTGTTTCAATGGAGTCTCTTACTAGTTCTAGTCTTTGTCTGAAAACATCTTTACTTTATTCTCACTTTTAAATACTACACTAGCTGTATATATATTGAGGTTAAAAGTTATTTTTCTGTAGCACCATTTTCTTTATTGTCTATTTATAATGAGAAGTCTTTCTTTATAGATAATATACATATTTAAATGTTTTCCTGAGATTTTTATTTATTTTCTATCTAAATATGGCACTTTAATTTCTGATCTCATTCTAGTTAATCTGAAATATTAAAACAACAGTTTTAGTGATATCATTCTCGCTTTCTCTGTCTCTCCTTCATGTCTAATTTTTTTTACCCTGTAGTTGCTATCTCATTAATTCACTGACTGTTTTTGAGGTAATATCTTTATAACTATATTCTGGTTCACTTCTCCATTTCAGTTCATCAATTAGTTTTAAAAATCATTGTTTTTGTTTTGTTTTGTTTGTTTGTTTGTTTTAACTTCAGAAGTTCTATTTGGTACTTTTTATATATCTGCCTGGTCATATGTGTGTGTGTGAGTGTATATATATATTTTCAGTCCCTTCTATTACTTTTTAAATCTTATTATAACCTTTGCCTTCTATCATATGAAGTTCTTGTTGTCTAATTCTGGTATTTGTTGCGTTAATAAACTTTATTCTTGACAAATTGTTTTCACATTTTTTAAGCTTTAACATTTCAAACACAGAAGAATGTTTCCTTTGAAAAAATGTTCAGATTTATATCTGATGTAAGTTCATCTTATTAAAGTTCATTTTTCAAGGTTTATTATTTTCCTGTATAGTCATATTTTTCTAGAAATATTTGTTGAAAAGACAATTTTTTTTTGTTGCTGTTGAATTACCTTGGCTGTCAAAAAACAATTGACCATCTATTCTGTCTTTTTGGTCTGTATGTTCACATGTATGTCAATACTACACTATCTTGATCACAACAATTATACAGTAATTATTGAAATCAGATTGTACATGTTCTCCAACTTTATTATTGATTTTAAAAGTTTCTTTGCTTATGTAAGATCTTTGCATTTTGATACAAATTTTGACATCACATTTTAAATTTCTATAATAAAGCCTGATTGGATTTTCATTGAGATTGGAATACACTCACAAATTTCAATAGAATTGATATCTTAGCAACACCGAGTCTTCCAATTAATGATTTTAACACGTCTTTCTATTTATTTAGAGTTTTAAAACTTTCTCTTAGCAGAGATTTTAGGTAACATTTTGTTTAGTGAGTTTTTCTGACCTTTGTAAACAGTATTTTAAATTTTATTTCTAATCATTTTCCCAGTTTTGAAAATATAAATGCATTTTCTATATTTATCTGTGACATTCCTAAATTTACTTATAGTTGCTCAGTCGTGTCTGACTCTTAGCGACCCCATGGACTACAGCCCACCAGGCTCCTCCGTCCACAGGATTGTCCAGGCAAATGTACTGGAGTGGGGTGCCATAACTTTTACTCTAGTGCTAAGTTATCCCACCCACTAAAGGCTGTAGGGCGTGGTCTCATGGGGTTGCTACCAAGTACACTCAGGGTCTAATGCTTACTCTCCTCTAAGTTTTCAGAACAGTAATATTTCCCAGCCTTGTATGAGCTCTGAATGGGCCAGCTTATGATGCCCAAGTTTTCCTTTGGTTGGTCTCATGTAGTTTCATCCTGCACATGTGCACTTTGATACTTAGCAACACCCTGGTGGGCTATAGTCCATGGGTTGGCAAAAGGGTCAGACACTACTGAACACACATGCACACACACATGCAACACAATCGAAGGGACTCTGTGAAACCTTCTGGAACTCTTTCTCTGTAGTTTCCTCTTCTCTTTCGCCTTAGCCTTCTTGAACCCTAATTTCAGTCTACTCCAGTCACTGAGTCTGCTGAGTTCTGCTTGGGTTTTTTTCCTCCCTTCTCTGTGGTCTAGGAAATGCCTACAAGTAGAAGTTAGAGGAATCAAAAGTTTACCTCATTTTCTTCCCTTCTATTAGGGACCATAGGCCTACACTATTTTGTGTTCACTGTTTGAAAAGAACTGTTTTGTGTATTTTGCCCAATTTTCTGAGCTTTCCTGGAGAGAGGCAAGTCTAGTTTGGCTCCTCCAGCATGATCAGAAGCAGGAGATCCCAAGACTATTTGTGTGTGTGCGTGTTACAGCTTCCTATTTCCTGGACCAAGCAGATGGTATAAAAATCAAATTCCAGGGACTTCCCTGGTGGTCTGGTGGTTAAGAATTTGCCTTGTAATGCAAGGAACACAGGTTTGATCCCTGGTCAGAGAACCAAGGTCCCACATGCTGCAGGGCAACTCAGTCCATGCCAACTAAGAGCTTGCATGCCACACCCAGGGTGCCGCAACAACAATTAAAAAACCCACATGCCACAACTAGGATCCCGAATGCCACAACTAAGACCCAATGCAGCCAAATAAAGTTCTAAAAAGAACTGAACTCCAAACACAAGTGAAGACAGATTCATTATGAATTTTCAGAGGTTTTTTTTTTTTTTAATATATATACTTTTCCTTGAGCTTAGGACATTGTATAATACATAAACTTCCAGTGTCCCTTTTTTGATGGGCAGACTTTTCCCCTTCAATTCTAGCCTTTCACTGAAGTTAGAGTCTTTTGAAATTATTGGTTTTATTATCAGTCAGTCAGTTCAGTCGCTCGGTCGTGTCTGACTCTTTGCGACCCCATGGTTTTATATAGAGAGCTTAATTCAAAATTCCTCAAATAGTTGAGACTCAAGATGTTGGTTTCTGCACACTAAAAATCAAGTTTTTATGTTATAGAGACTACCAGCTGCATCCCATTCCTCAAACTCACTTCAGGCACTCAGACTAATACCCATGCTTTCTCTTCTTAGGTCACATTTTTGGTTTTGACCCTTTAGAATTTTCCTTACTTTCCTGGGTGCTTAGCTAGCACTAAAAGGGTGTTTGTAATATTTTCCCTTCTAGGTGACTTTCAGAGTATGTAGTTACATTGTCTACAAAATTTTTAGCTTATTGGCCATTACATCAGAAAACAAACCTCATGTTAAACAATTTCCCATGAAATTATGGAGCTATTCATTAGTATTTTTAATGGCTTTTAAATGTTCTAAAAGTTGATCTAACTTACCAAAATTTGATATTTAAGATGGTTGCATGATTTTTACTATTATTATAACTAGTTCTCTTTCAAGTTTGTTTAATACAATGAATATTTTCTCTTTTTGAGTAACCTCTCCAGATAAACTTTAAGAAGTGAGTTTTGGGGTTGAAATCCACAAACCTGTTTAATAAGATTCCCATCTAGTTTCTACAACTTTCTTGTCTCTGTATCTCATAGTTTAATGACTGAAACCGAAAGGGGATTCAGACTGCATAGCAGCTGGATATTGGTTTTCCAGGTTGCATTATTTTATGAATAATAAAGAGAGTTAAACTAATTCCTGGAAAAGACAGTATCTCTTAGTGACCTAGAGATATGTCCAACACAAACAAGAGGTACATGAACAAACCTCTGAGCAGTGACAAGGCAGAAACAGAGCAGCTGCTTTTTTCATTCCAGTTATGCCAAGAAGAGGGGAGGTTTTCAGTCAATGCCAGCAGTTGCCACTCTGCAGGTTGTTCTAATGTAAAATAGTTTTCAAGAAAGTACACTCTGTTATATTTTGTAATTGTTTATTTCAAACTGTTTGCATTTCCCTTTGATTTCAGGTAAGTACTTGGTCCTGGCTCACAAATGATCGCCCCAACCTAAGAAGATGTGCAGTAGAAAATCAGATACAGCAGCTTCCTGGGTGAGAAGTCTACCAGAGGACAAGTGCCTTCTTTGACTATCTCTAACAAAGGGTGATTAAGGTGCTAGCCTGGGGGGTCAAGGATTTTCCTCAGCAGCCTACCTCCTCCCTCTGTGCCTGATTTCCTCTTTGGTAAGAGAGGACACTTAGAGAAGGAAATGGCGGCCCAGCAATGGCACCCCACTCCGGTACTCTTGCCTGGAAAATCCCATGGACAGAGGAGCCTGGTGGGCTGCAGTCCACGGGATCGCTAAGAGTCGGACATGACTGAGCAACTTCACTTTCACTTTTCACTTTTATGCATTGGAGAAGGAAATGGCAACCTACTCCAGTGACCTTGCCTGGAGAATCCCAGGGACAGGGGAGCCTGGTAGGCTGTTGTCTATGGGGTCACACAGAGTGGCGTATGACTGAAGTGACTTAGCAGCAGCAGCAGCCAGTATTCTTGTCTAGAGAATCCCGTAGACAGAGGAGCCTGGTGGGCTGCTGTCCACAGGGTCACACAGAGTCGGACATGACTGAAGTGACTTAGCATGCATGCATGCATTGAAGAAGGAAATGGCAACCCACTCCAGTATTCTTGCGTGGAGAATCCAGGGACAGAAAAGCCTGGTGGGCTGCCATCTATGGGGTCACACAGAGTGGGGCATGACTGAAGCAACTTAGCAGCAGCAGCAGCAGCAAGAGAGGACACTTACCTGTGATCTCTGCAATTTTACTAACTTTTCCAAAGACTAAATATAAGATGTCAACTAGCTTTTATGCATTTTTAGAAAGGTTAATTCTTTAGGACTTTTCTTCACTTTTTTTTTTGTTTGTTTGTTTATACCACTATTATACCTCTTATGCGGTTATCTTTTTTTTTTTTTTTCTCTTTTTATCTTTCTTCCCCACTGAGTGGTAAGCTATTTGGGATTGAAAATTGTCCTACACATCCCCCATATTCCCCAAACCCAACATATATCTAGCATGTAGGAATTGCTCAGCAAATATCTGTTGGATCAATATGAGATTTCTAATGTAAAATTTTATTTCACTGATGTCATTTAAATTACTTACTGCTAATGTTTATTTGTATGACAAAAGTTAGTAGTATACTAACTTTCTATATTATATATATATTTTACATATGTTTATATTTTCTTTAATCTTCCATTAAAAAAAAAATAATCTTCCCAGAAGCACTCAAGCAGTTAGTCCTGAATTTTTTCCAATGACTGAGTGTGTGTGTAGGCACTGTGACAACTGACCTGGTGCTTGAAAGTGAAGCGCCCAATACATGTTTGCTGAATAAATATGCTTTTTGCATGTGACAAATGGTAACCATGACACTAGACCAAGTAGGCCCAATATTTTTTGAGCCTTGAAAACCTGTGCTTTGCTTTGTTAAGTGTGATTCCAGCTGAAGATTAACCTAAGCCTTCTTTTATACTTGCATTGATTGGCTATCCACAGAGAAAACAGTGTTGAATTCACATAATCCAAATTCATTAGGAATCGAGCCAAATTTCTAGGTGTGAAACTCTCTGGACCTTTTCCCCCCTTAGCTTGGAGACGCTCTGTATTGCCTTTATCTGCAGTGCAGATTTCTACCATTGAGTCTATAATGTCAATGGAAGCGCCAGAGGAGAAATGGGACAAGGTATGGAATGGGATCCAGATGGATGGCTCACAGTGGAAATCCTACCCCTGCTGGTCTGGCCTCCAGTCTCTGATTCTCATTCTAGTGAATCTGACACATCAGGAAAGACACTTTGGCTATTTTGTTCTCCTTCTCCATCTCTGTCTGTCTCTCACACTCACATACTCTCAGCAGACAGAATATTATAGTGGTTGAAGACAGTCTTTGAAATTAGGCAAATTTAGATCTCAGTCCTGCCACTTTTTTGTTTGTTTTTCTTTGTGACTTTAAATGAATTGGGGTTTTTTGTTTGTTTTTAGTTTCACTTGGTGCTCGGTTCTTTATCTGTTCGGACAAAAATAGTATTTTCTTGGTCTATTGTTGAGTGAAGTCAGTAAGATGATTCGGGGGACTTCTTAGCATCACGTTTGGGATTAAGCAGTTAATACTGACTACCTAGCACATAGTCTCACTTGTTTAATTCCACAACTTTCTTCTGATACCTTATTAAAAATAAGATTACTGAATTTTCCTTCTGTTGGATACACGCATTCTATTTAAGCCTTTAATAAGCAAGAGAACTGCCTAGATCAGGAATTCAGGGGATAACCAAGTACATCATGCTTCATTTATGGGAAAATAGAGATGACTGACATGAAAGAAGAAAAGAAGAGTTGTGGGAAGGCCGAATAAGTTTGGTAGAGTTCAGGTATCAGAGTTCTCCTTATTGACTCATGGGAGAGCTCATCAGGTCCTTTGATTTTAAAGTTCACTTATTTTTAGTTTATAAACAATTCTAACAAGTAGGACATGTTCTCATCTCTGAGGGGGAGTAGTCTTTCTGGACTTGGTGACTGAGAGATTAGGAAAAACAGGTAACTCATTATGAAAAATGCTCAAAGTCTAAGCACAAGGAAAGAGATAGAAGAAACAGAACATTTGGATTTATTTTTAAAGGAAACAATTAGAGCAGTATGTCCAAAACTGCGTTCTTTTTATAGGATGTAAATATAAAATAGGCAATGAGAAGTTACTTGATCAATAGGTGTGGAAAACACTAGGTTAAATAATGTTTAAAAGATCATCATTCCTCTTCACGGCTTCACAAAGTCTGTAGTATATTGAAATATACTCTGAATCTCTAAGAAAGAAGGGTGTGTATCTAGTGTATACTGGGTTTCCCAATCGAACTTGATCACAGAACCCCCTTTAATGGAATATTCATATCACTAGTATTCCATAGAGCATACTTTGGGTTATTGTGATCTCTGGCTTTCATGTAAGTATGGACTATTGGTCAAATAGTTCAACACTTGTCAACAAGTGATAAAGGAATCACAGCAGAGGGATATCCCTCACAGTAGAGGGATAGAGTCACAATGACATCACAGAGCCATTTGGAAAAATTAGATTGTGTTTAATTAATGTCATGTTTTAGAAGTAGGAAACACCTTCAAAGTAATTATTTTAGTTTGAGAAATTAAACTTTAGAAATGGTCATAAAACCCTGCATACCTTTTTAAAGATTGCTCATGAATACAGTATTTATAATATTAAAACACTTAATTACTAAATGTCCATCAGTAAGAAATTTCTTGGATAAATTATGATTCATCTTATATGATGGAAAACAGATGTTCAAAAGAATACAGTAATTTCACCTGTATTGGTAGGGAAATATACACATAACATACTATTGGGAAAAAAAGAGACTGTTGTAGAGCATATGCATGGCAGGCTAAACATTTCTTTTAAAAGTTAAATACATATGACAGAGAAAAAGAAATGAATGAATAAATGAATAAAGTGTGTGTGTTTATAGACACACACTCATGGATACACCTGGGGAACAAGAAAGACAACGTTCCATTTTTTATGTATGACTTCTGCGTCCAGTTAGAATAGAGAATGTTTTAAGAGACTGCTGCTCCCACCCTGACAGTCAGATGAAACTAGACAGGTCACAAAATCCTATTTCTAAAAAAGTCATTGGGGAGTTAAGGATGCAAAGAAATCTAAATAAAACAAACAGACAGGGATAAGCAATTCCTAGGAGAAAAGAATACCACCATTCCTTTCACTTCTGAAGACATGGTAGAAAAAGAAGGAAACCTGCCACAGATGGGGGCAAGGAGAAAAAGCTCAATATGTACGAGTCTTTTCATGGCCAGCTTTGGAATGGCATGATAAATTAGAATCCTGAGCAAATCCAAACCCAAGCAAGAATACTCTCACCTGTCAACTCTTTACTATAGCACTTCAATCAAGTGTACAGGGTTAGAGTACCCAAATCTGTGGTGGGTGGGCCAAGAGATCTGATAGAGACTTACTTTAAGGAGCATGGGCTTTCATCAAGTATAATGCTTCATTTTTATTTTATTTTTTTAAGTCATTAGTCTTCCAAATGGCAGGTGGCAGCCTTGCGGCAGGGTCATATGATGGGGAGATTTCACAAGGCACAGAAACCTAAAAGACTGATGGCTGTGTCATAAACCAGGAGGATCTCCAACAGTTTCAAGAGCTGACAGCTTGATGGTAGAATGTAGAGGAAACTCAAGATTCTCACTAATAATGAAATCCCAAGCCCTGATGAAGGCAAAGCTCCGATCTTGCCCTCAAATCTTTGAAGCAAGTGGTAAACTGAATTTAACAAAAGTTTCGACAAATCCCAAATCCAGTTCAATTATAGATTAGTTGATCCAACTGACTCAACTTTTCACACTAGCAGTCTGAAGACAAAGGTTATGCTCTTTTCAAGGAGTTAATGTTTGTTTCATTCTTTTCTTTTCTTTTTTTTTTTTACATACAATGTCCAGTATGAAACCAAGAATTATGTGATGGGCAAAGAAATAGGAGAAGGTGATTTACAATAAAGAGAAAAAATAGTCAATAGAAGTAGTTCAGATGTTGGAATCAGAAGACAAGGACTTTAAATGTGATAAATACGTTATAAAATTTAGTTTGGAGGAAAGTGAAAAATTTACACAGACAGAATTTTAAGCAAAAAATTGAAGACTAAGAAAGAGCCATATTTTTACATTGTATGCATTTTATCCTTTACATCTGGGCAGTGATAAGACATTTAAAATATTTTTAAGTGACTTTAAAAACAATTTTATGACCCTTTCCATGTGAAATGGCTCAAGCATAATTGAAACACTTTAGAGAGAAACCTCAATTCTATGGAAAAAAAAAAAAAAACTTCAATGAAGATCTATGCACTGGGGTTTATTGGCAATAATGGTTCTACCGTACTTGGAGACAAAGAATCAAGGTCTCTAGATGGATATCTCGGGGAAGGCAATGGCACCCCACCCCAGTACTCTTGCCTGGAAAATCCAATGGACGGAGTAGCCTGGTGGGCTGCAGTCCATGGGGTCGCTAACAGTCGGACAGACTGAGTGACTTCACTTTCACTTTTCTCTTTCGTGCATTGGAGAAGGAAATGGCAACCCACTCCAGTATTTTTGCCTGGAGAATCCCAGGGATGGGGGAGCCTGGTGGGCTGCTGTCTATGGGGTCACACAGAGTCGGACACAACTGAAGTGACTTAGCAGCAGCAGCAGCAGATGGATATCTAGACATTACAATAGTGACCACATCAACAGTATTTCTAAAAGCCTATGTATCGGAGGGAGACTTTCCAATCCCAGCAGTATGATTCCAAGATAAACAATATCCCGAGGGGAGAGGGAGCATCACTGCTTTCTCTGGGAAGAACTTTTTCACCTTTTAAAGAAGAAACAGTAGATTCATTTGCTGTCATAGGCATAATGCTATTACAGAGTAATGGGCATGCTGTCCAGGATGGTCAAGTTCAGTCTAAGCTGGATGTGGCAGAAGCTAATATATGTTCATTTCTAAAAGATCTGATTAATCTGTACAAAAGGATATTGTATTTTCAGGGCAACATTCTTTATATAATGTTATTGGTGGAGATAAACACAGATGGAACAGAAAAAACAGGCAGAGTGATTGGCAATAGGGTGAACCATGTTTAACACTGAATTAAATGAAACCTTAATCTGGGGGCTTTAGTGATGGTGCATCTTCTCAATTTACAGCATGTATACAGATTCTCACACAAATTCTCATCAAGCAGAGAAGCTCTTTGGTCATGATCCTTGTGGTATACAGTTCAGAGGTTTTTATACATGCTTCCTAGTCCAAACATAGATTAGTTATTATGATAAATCTTTCCTTGAGGATTAAGGATCTGTAAAACCTCAGCTTTCTCAGTTCTTCTCAGTAAAGGTAATGGCTGCAACAAGCTTAGTGTATTTCAGTGCATCCTTGACTAGAATTTGTGATTCTTTCCTTCTCTCACTTCCTACAAGACTGTGTGTATTCTCTTAAAAAATGAAAAAAATCAAGTTTTTTTCCTTAAAATGAAGTGATAGCTGAGATACAGATTACTGAGGAGGTGAGAAGTTCCTCTGAACACATGTTCAGTGGGAGAATATGCAAAAAAAGAGACAGAATTCCTTAGCAAGACTTTTTCTTTTTCTTTTTTTTTAAGAATCCTGTTTCTAACACCCTGGATTAAGATGTGACAAAAAAAAAAAAATTGTGATTGAGGGAGAGGGAAATAACATCATTGGTTTGACTTGTCACTTCTAACACCAAACATTGGCTCAGAAACAGACAGTGCTTGCTGGAAAACAAGCTGAGCTGTATTGCTTGTGGTGGCTTTTTGTTGGAAGAAATGTTAAACTTCTGATTGTCAGTCACCTGCAGGGGGAAGGGGAGTGGAAAATGACAAGTAGTTGTGGTAAGAAGAGCATATGGCCATCTCTCTCTGCGGCCCAAGGTTTTACGGAATATGCTGTTCTCTGGGACCTCCCACCTGCATCAGGAATAACCATATGTGCTACACTGGATCTTGACCCATGGGCTTGAATCCAGTTATTTCTCTCCTTAGGGGTTAGGATGAAGGCAAGCCATTGGCATGCTCAGCATTATGAAAATAAAGATTACCATTATATTTTCAACCACAAAGTCTCTTCCTCTTCCTGATTCCAAAGTCCTATCTGTCAAGCAGCTATTGTCTATATTATCCATATTTGGATAATGTCTATGAAGCAAGTTGGACAATGGCTTAGGGAGTTTGGCTAAGACAGGGATTTTTTTTTTTTTTTTCATGCATTGGAAATATACAACCCTGCCTCAAGAAACACACACATCTTTCATAGGGTTCCTGATTGTCCCCTGTAGTCAGATCTGATATTTTCCATTCTGGTTTCCTAGATATCCTTTCAATCTCAATTAAAAAAAAAAAAAGGCAAGAAGAATATAGAAATAAAAAGAGAGCCAATTTTGCTTATTTCACGCAGTTTATAATCTTTTGTTTAACTAATTCTTGAGGTTTAGTCCTGACTACTGATATCCTGGAGAGTGTTTTGATATCGATTTCAAAACACCTGGGCAACTGAACCTTGGATAACCCTCAAAACATTTGAATTCATAACCAATCAATATAGATTTTAAGTTTCTAGGAAACAATGGTATGTTTCCATTTCTTTATCCTCCAGAAATGCTTATATGTGGTAGCCATTCTGTAACTAATAGATAAATTGTAATTAATAGCCATGGCAAATAGATGGAGAAACAATGGAAACAGTGAGAGACTTTATTTTCTTGGGCTCCAAAATCACTGCAGATGGTGACTGCAGCCATGAAATGAAAAGACGCTTGCCCCTTGGAAGAAAAGCTATGACCAACCTAGACAGCGTATTAAAAAGCAGAGACATTACTTTGACAACAAAGGTCTGTCTGGTCAAAGCTATGTTTTTTTCAGTAGTCATGTATAGATGTTAGAGTTAGACTATAAAGAAAGCGGAGCACTGAAGAACTGATGCTTTTGAACTGTGGTGTTGGAGAAGACTCTTGAGAGTCCCTTGGACTGCAAGGAGATCCAACCAGTCCATTCTGAAGGAGATCAGCCCTGGGATTTCTTTGGAGGGAATGATGCTGAAGCTGAAACTCCAATACTCTGGCCACCTGATGCGAAGAACTGACTCCTTGGAAAAGACCCTGACATTGGAAAAGATTGAAGGCAGGAGGAGAAGGCGACAGCAGAGGATGAGATGGTTGGATGGCATCACCAACTCGATGGACATGAGTTTGAGCAAGCTCCTGGAGCTGGTGATGGACAGGGAAGCCCAGTGTGCTGCAGTCCATGGGGTCGCAAAGAGTCGGACACAGCTGAGCAGCTGAATTGAACTGAACTGAACTGAGACTGTAATTAAAGAAGGCTGAGTGCCTAAGAATTGATGCTTTCAAACTGTGGTGCTGGAGAAGACTTGAGAGTCCTTTGGACAGCAAGATCAAACCAGTCAATCCTAAAGGTAATCAATATGCATTGGAAAAATTGATTCTGAAGCTGAAGCTCCAATACTTTGGTCACCTCACCTCAAGTGAAGAGCCAATTTATTGGAAAAGACCCTGATGCTGGGAAAGATTGAGAGCAGGAGGAGAAGGGGGCGACAGAGGATGAGTTGGATGGATGACATACTGGCTCAATGGACATGAGTTTGAGCAAACTCTGGAAGATAGTAAAGGACAGGGAAGCATGGCGTGCTTCAGTTCATGGGGTCACAGAGTCAGACACAACTTAGCGACTGAACAACAGCATTCTGTAATACAGTATTGAGTGAATAAAGTATTTCTGGAAGGTGTACCAGTGCTCAGCAACATGCTAGTTAATGTGCAGGAAACAAGCTGAGATAGAGTCCTTGTGTTCTTCTTTCTGGTCTAGCTGACTGTCACATGTAGTCTATTTGTCTTTCACATTACTCTATCCAAGTTATATTTCTAAAACCTTAATTTTATCACATTATTCTTTACATCCTACATTTCCTTCATTGCTTATTCAATCAAGTTTCTGAAGCTGAAGCTCCAATACTTTGGTCACCTCACCTCAAGTGAAGAGCCAATTTATTGGAAAAGACCCTGATGCTGGGAAAGATTGAGAGCAGGAGGAGAAGGGGGCGACAGAGGATGAGTTGGATGGATGACATACTGGCTCAATGGACATGAGTTTGAGCAAACTCTGGAAGATAGTAAAGGACAGGGAAGCATGGCGTGCTTCAGTTCATGGGGTCACAGAGTCAGACACAACTTAGCGACTGAACAACAGCATTCTGTAATACAGTATTGAGTGAATAAAGTATTTCTGGAAGGTGTACCAGTGCTCAGCAACATGCTAGTTAATGTGCAGGAAACAAGCTGAGATAGAGTCCTTGTGTTCTTCTTTCTGGTCTAGCTGACTGTCACATGTAGTCTATTTGTCTTTCACATTACTCTATCCAAGTTATATTTCTAAAACCTTAATTTTATCACATTATTCTTTACATCCTACATTTCCTTCATTGCTTATTCAATCAAGTTTAAATGAGCACACTCAGTGAACTAGTTGCAAACTCTTTGCTTCCTCACCTCTTACCAGCCCAACAGACAAATTATGTCTCTGCACAGGATTTCTAGCAAATTCAGAGATTCATGTTTGCTCACCCGGGTCCCCCTGACTCAATCATTCTTTCCCAAGGACTTGACCCAACCATACTCTTGAAGCTGCAATTAAATGCCACCTCCATCAAGAATCTTTACATAAACTCCATCCCTGGCCATCTCTTCTTCGTCTTCCTTACATCACATAATGTTATTATTTCTTGTAACTTTCCCCAGAACTATGAGGTCCTGTCGACAGACTCAACTCCTCTAGTTCTCAAATACTCCCTTGCTCAAACTGAAAATGTCTTTAATGTTTCAATTTTCTTTTTCTTAGGAGCTTTGAAGTATAACAACCCTTTGGAGAAATCACTATTTGGCTTCTAGGCATACAGATTCACTGTCTTATCACATATCCAGCAATCAAACATCTTTCCACCTCATCAGTCAGTCCATCATGTTTTCTCATCACTGCTGATTATATTAGTCTAATAGTTGTTTGGCAGTTCTAAGAGATCATTTTGTGGGATTTTCTTTTTTTAACCAGAAAGGTCCTTTTGAAGCAGGGATAAAAAATCAGCTACTATAAATGTGGGTGAGGCGGGTCACTTATATATGGTTTCTATCTCTTATCGTATACTGCAGAAAATTTAGCTGTTAGAATATTCTTTGCAAAATTACAAATGCTTTCAGATAAAGGGGGATATTTATTTCTCTTTATACCCCTTGGTACTTAGTAGAGTGTCATGAACCAGCAAGTGCTTATTAAGCATTTGTTGAATTGAATAATTTCTAAAAGGGAAATCCATGTTAGTGTTTCTCTTCCTAAACTGTCATCACTGTTTTATATCATGAGAAAGGCCTGAGTTTCTAAAATATGACTAAGGTTTCTTTGCCAAGATACATTTATTTTTTCCATGAAATCACAGCAAAGTAACACAGTTTTGATGCTGGCCATTAAACTATCATTTGGTGGTAACTCTCCCCTCGAGTTAATAGTCCTTAGCAAGAAGCCCTTTCACAGAAAACACAAGCTTTGCCTTCAGAGTAGAAATGTAAATAGCTATAATTTGTTCTCCTGCATTTTTCAAATACAGTGCCATCTGGTTTAATCTCTTAGTCCTGGAGAACCATTTTAAAAATTATTTCCCCATGACCCATTCTCCAGCCTATCCTTGCCCTGGAGATATTCCTATACTTATTATTAGTTCACCAGTATACAATAACCACTGCTGTTTAGCAAGGTATTCATTACCTATGGAAGTTTGAACAAAGTTATGAGAACCAGATTCTGCCATGACAGGATTCTACAATGTAGCCACAGACCGCAGGCAAACCATTTGGGACTGGGCTATCTTTCACTCACAAACTTTTGCCAGAATTACAAGATTATGCTGGTACTTAGAAGCCCACTCCAATTGCCTTTTCATCTGGCACACATTTTGAAGCCTTGGGTTACTATGCTATACCTCATCAACTCCACCTGCCTCTCTTCTCTGCTTTATGCAGCGTGAAGTTGGAAAATGGGGCAGCTGGTGCTAGGCTTCCATTCTGGAGGGTCTGACACTGTTAGTTTTAGGGTTCAGAATTACTCTCATTCTAGACTCCTGTTGGAATGGTTGAGGGAATGAAAGAAAACAGGCTCAGAGGTTCAATCAAAACAAGATGTGGGTAAAACTTCCAATTTGTGATATGGAAACAGCCTAGAGAAAAACTTCACCAGGACTCGCATCTGGTGGTCAGGCAGCCTCAAGCCATTGCCAACTGTGTTTCTAGTATTGCTGTCTATTTGAGACCCTCAATATACTTGACCCAGGTTTTTGAGTTTTAGAACTTCAGCTGGGCAGCATTTTAATAATGCCAAGATGCCACGAGAATTATGTTCTTTAGTTGAAGGGAACATTCAAATATTTTCTTTAGCCTTTAGTATCTCTCTGTGACTTTTATTAACAATGACAAGTTGTGGCACATGCTTTGAAGAGAAATCATGTCAGACAAGGGTCTAGAGATTAATACAGTAGTGATTTTTAAATATAGGGTCAGGAATTCTTTTGATGAGAAAAAAATATGATTCTAGACTTGAATGAAGTGAGAGAGTAAATAGTATAAAAACTTCGAGGGAGGGCATTCAGAAAGAAGTAACCCACCTGCAAAGGCCTTGAGATGAGAACATGTTTGAGACAGATCAAGAAAGTCATGATATTGGAGTTCAGTGAGTGNGTGACTTAGCAGCAGCAGCAGCCAGTATTCTTGTCTAGAGAATCCCGTAGACAGAGGAGCCTGGTGGGCTGCTGTCCACAGGGTCACACAGAGTCGGACATGACTGAAGTGACTTAGCATGCATGCATGCATTGAAGAAGGAAATGGCAACCCACTCCAGTATTCTTGCGTGGAGAATCCAGGGACAGAAAAGCCTGGTGGGCTGCCATCTATGGGGTCACACAGAGTGGGGCATGACTGAAGCAACTTAGCAGCAGCAGCAGCAGCAAGAGAGGACACTTACCTGTGATCTCTGCAATTTTACTAACTTTTCCAAAGACTAAATATAAGATGTCAACTAGCTTTTATGCATTTTTAGAAAGGTTAATTCTTTAGGACTTTTCTTCACTTTTTTTTTTGTTTGTTTGTTTATACCACTATTATACCTCTTATGCGGTTATCTTTTTTTTTTTTTTTCTCTTTTTATCTTTCTTCCCCACTGAGTGGTAAGCTATTTGGGATTGAAAATTGTCCTACACATCCCCCATATTCCCCAAACCCAACATATATCTAGCATGTAGGAATTGCTCAGCAAATATCTGTTGGATCAATATGAGATTTCTAATGTAAAATTTTATTTCACTGATGTCATTTAAATTACTTACTGCTAATGTTTATTTGTATGACAAAAGTTAGTAGTATACTAACTTTCTATATTATATATATATTTTACATATGTTTATATTTTCTTTAATCTTCCATTAAAAAAAAAATAATCTTCCCAGAAGCACTCAAGCAGTTAGTCCTGAATTTTTTCCAATGACTGAGTGTGTGTGTAGGCACTGTGACAACTGACCTGGTGCTTGAAAGTGAAGCGCCCAATACATGTTTGCTGAATAAATATGCTTTTTGCATGTGACAAATGGTAACCATGACACTAGACCAAGTAGGCCCAATATTTTTTGAGCCTTGAAAACCTGTGCTTTGCTTTGTTAAGTGTGATTCCAGCTGAAGATTAACCTAAGCCTTCTTTTATACTTGCATTGATTGGCTATCCACAGAGAAAACAGTGTTGAATTCACATAATCCAAATTCATTAGGAATCGAGCCAAATTTCTAGGTGTGAAACTCTCTGGACCTTTTCCCCCCTTAGCTTGGAGACGCTCTGTATTGCCTTTATCTGCAGTGCAGATTTCTACCATTGAGTCTATAATGTCAATGGAAGCGCCAGAGGAGAAATGGGACAAGGTATGGAATGGGATCCAGATGGATGGCTCACAGTGGAAATCCTACCCCTGCTGGTCTGGCCTCCAGTCTCTGATTCTCATTCTAGTGAATCTGACACATCAGGAAAGACACTTTGGCTATTTTGTTCTCCTTCTCCATCTCTGTCTGTCTCTCACACTCACATACTCTCAGCAGACAGAATATTATAGTGGTTGAAGACAGTCTTTGAAATTAGGCAAATTTAGATCTCAGTCCTGCCACTTTTTTGTTTGTTTTTCTTTGTGACTTTAAATGAATTGGGGTTTTTTGTTTGTTTTTAGTTTCACTTGGTGCTCGGTTCTTTATCTGTTCGGACAAAAATAGTATTTTCTTGGTCTATTGTTGAGTGAAGTCAGTAAGATGATTCGGGGGACTTCTTAGCATCACGTTTGGGATTAAGCAGTTAATACTGACTACCTAGCACATAGTCTCACTTGTTTAATTCCACAACTTTCTTCTGATACCTTATTAAAAATAAGATTACTGAATTTTCCTTCTGTTGGATACACGCATTCTATTTAAGCCTTTAATAAGCAAGAGAACTGCCTAGATCAGGAATTCAGGGGATAACCAAGTACATCATGCTTCATTTATGGGAAAATAGAGATGACTGACATGAAAGAAGAAAAGAAGAGTTGTGGGAAGGCCGAATAAGTTTGGTAGAGTTCAGGTATCAGAGTTCTCCTTATTGACTCATGGGAGAGCTCATCAGGTCCTTTGATTTTAAAGTTCACTTATTTTTAGTTTATAAACAATTCTAACAAGTAGGACATGTTCTCATCTCTGAGGGGGAGTAGTCTTTCTGGACTTGGTGACTGAGAGATTAGGAAAAACAGGTAACTCATTATGAAAAATGCTCAAAGTCTAAGCACAAGGAAAGAGATAGAAGAAACAGAACATTTGGATTTATTTTTAAAGGAAACAATTAGAGCAGTATGTCCAAAACTGCGTTCTTTTTATAGGATGTAAATATAAAATAGGCAATGAGAAGTTACTTGATCAATAGGTGTGGAAAACACTAGGTTAAATAATGTTTAAAAGATCATCATTCCTCTTCACGGCTTCACAAAGTCTGTAGTATATTGAAATATACTCTGAATCTCTAAGAAAGAAGGGTGTGTATCTAGTGTATACTGGGTTTCCCAATCGAACTTGATCACAGAACCCCCTTTAATGGAATATTCATATCACTAGTATTCCATAGAGCATACTTTGGGTTATTGTGATCTCTGGCTTTCATGTAAGTATGGACTATTGGTCAAATAGTTCAACACTTGTCAACAAGTGATAAAGGAATCACAGCAGAGGGATATCCCTCACAGTAGAGGGATAGAGTCACAATGACATCACAGAGCCATTTGGAAAAATTAGATTGTGTTTAATTAATGTCATGTTTTAGAAGTAGGAAACACCTTCAAAGTAATTATTTTAGTTTGAGAAATTAAACTTTAGAAATGGTCATAAAACCCTGCATACCTTTTTAAAGATTGCTCATGAATACAGTATTTATAATATTAAAACACTTAATTACTAAATGTCCATCAGTAAGAAATTTCTTGGATAAATTATGATTCATCTTATATGATGGAAAACAGATGTTCAAAAGAATACAGTAATTTCACCTGTATTGGTAGGGAAATATACACATAACATACTATTGGGAAAAAAAGAGACTGTTGTAGAGCATATGCATGGCAGGCTAAACATTTCTTTTAAAAGTTAAATACATATGACAGAGAAAAAGAAATGAATGAATAAATGAATAAAGTGTGTGTGTTTATAGACACACACTCATGGATACACCTGGGGAACAAGAAAGACAACGTTCCATTTTTTATGTATGACTTCTGCGTCCAGTTAGAATAGAGAATGTTTTAAGAGACTGCTGCTCCCACCCTGACAGTCAGATGAAACTAGACAGGTCACAAAATCCTATTTCTAAAAAAGTCATTGGGGAGTTAAGGATGCAAAGAAATCTAAATAAAACAAACAGACAGGGATAAGCAATTCCTAGGAGAAAAGAATACCACCATTCCTTTCACTTCTGAAGACATGGTAGAAAAAGAAGGAAACCTGCCACAGATGGGGGCAAGGAGAAAAAGCTCAATATGTACGAGTCTTTTCATGGCCAGCTTTGGAATGGCATGATAAATTAGAATCCTGAGCAAATCCAAACCCAAGCAAGAATACTCTCACCTGTCAACTCTTTACTATAGCACTTCAATCAAGTGTACAGGGTTAGAGTACCCAAATCTGTGGTGGGTGGGCCAAGAGATCTGATAGAGACTTACTTTAAGGAGCATGGGCTTTCATCAAGTATAATGCTTCATTTTTATTTTATTTTTTTAAGTCATTAGTCTTCCAAATGGCAGGTGGCAGCCTTGCGGCAGGGTCATATGATGGGGAGATTTCACAAGGCACAGAAACCTAAAAGACTGATGGCTGTGTCATAAACCAGGAGGATCTCCAACAGTTTCAAGAGCTGACAGCTTGATGGTAGAATGTAGAGGAAACTCAAGATTCTCACTAATAATGAAATCCCAAGCCCTGATGAAGGCAAAGCTCCGATCTTGCCCTCAAATCTTTGAAGCAAGTGGTAAACTGAATTTAACAAAAGTTTCGACAAATCCCAAATCCAGTTCAATTATAGATTAGTTGATCCAACTGACTCAACTTTTCACACTAGCAGTCTGAAGACAAAGGTTATGCTCTTTTCAAGGAGTTAATGTTTGTTTCATTCTTTTCTTTTCTTTTTTTTTTTTACATACAATGTCCAGTATGAAACCAAGAATTATGTGATGGGCAAAGAAATAGGAGAAGGTGATTTACAATAAAGAGAAAAAATAGTCAATAGAAGTAGTTCAGATGTTGGAATCAGAAGACAAGGACTTTAAATGTGATAAATACGTTATAAAATTTAGTTTGGAGGAAAGTGAAAAATTTACACAGACAGAATTTTAAGCAAAAAATTGAAGACTAAGAAAGAGCCATATTTTTACATTGTATGCATTTTATCCTTTACATCTGGGCAGTGATAAGACATTTAAAATATTTTTAAGTGACTTTAAAAACAATTTTATGACTCTTTCCATGTGAAATGGCTCAAGCATAATTGAAACACTTTAGAGAGAAACCTCAATTCTATGGAAAAAAAAAAAAAAACTTCAATGAAGATCTATGCACTGGGGTTTATTGGCAATAATGGTTCTACCGTACTTGGAGACAAAGAATCAAGGTCTCTAGATGGATATCTCGGGGAAGGCAATGGCACCCCACCCCAGTACTCTTGCCTGGAAAATCCAATGGACGGAGTAGCCTGGTGGGCTGCAGTCCATGGGGTCGCTAACAGTCGGACAGACTGAGTGACTTCACTTTCACTTTTCTCTTTCGTGCATTGGAGAAGGAAATGGCAACCCACTCCAGTATTTTTGCCTGGAGAATCCCAGGGATGGGGGAGCCTGGTGGGCTGCTGTCTATGGGGTCACACAGAGTCGGACACAACTGAAGTGACTTAGCAGCAGCAGCAGCAGATGGATATCTAGACATTACAATAGTGACCACATCAACAGTATTTCTAAAAGCCTATGTATCGGAGGGAGACTTTCCAATCCCAGCAGTATGATTCCAAGATAAACAATATCCCGAGGGGAGAGGGAGCATCACTGCTTTCTCTGGGAAGAACTTTTTCACCTTTTAAAGAAGAAACAGTAGATTCATTTGCTGTCATAGGCATAATGCTATTACAGAGTAATGGGCATGCTGTCCAGGATGGTCAAGTTCAGTCTAAGCTGGATGTGGCAGAAGCTAATATATGTTCATTTCTAAAAGATCTGATTAATCTGTACAAAAGGATATTGTATTTTCAGGGCAACATTCTTTATATAATGTTATTGGTGGAGATAAACACAGATGGAACAGAAAAAACAGGCAGAGTGATTGGCAATAGGGTGAACCATGTTTAACACTGAATTAAATGAAACCTTAATCTGGGGGCTTTAGTGATGGTGCATCTTCTCAATTTACAGCATGTATACAGATTCTCACACAAATTCTCATCAAGCAGAGAAGCTCTTTGGTCATGATCCTTGTGGTATACAGTTCAGAGGTTTTTATACATGCTTCCTAGTCCAAACATAGATTAGTTATTATGATAAATCTTTCCTTGAGGATTAAGGATCTGTAAAACCTCAGCTTTCTCAGTTCTTCTCAGTAAAGGTAATGGCTGCAACAAGCTTAGTGTATTTCAGTGCATCCTTGACTAGAATTTGTGATTCTTTCCTTCTCTCACTTCCTACAAGACTGTGTGTATTCTCTTAAAAAATGAAAAAAATCAAGTTTTTTTCCTTAAAATGAAGTGATAGCTGAGATACAGATTACTGAGGAGGTGAGAAGTTCCTCTGAACACATGTTCAGTGGGAGAATATGCAAAAAAAGAGACAGAATTCCTTAGCAAGACTTTTTCTTCTTTTTTTTTTTTTAGAATCCTGTTTCTAACACCCTGGATTAAGATGTGACAAAAAAAAAAAAATTGTGATTGAGGGAGAGGGAAATAACATCATTGGTTTGACTTGTCACTTCTAACACCAAACATTGGCTCAGAAACAGACAGTGCTTGCTGGAAAACAAGCTGAGCTGTATTGCTTGTGGTGGCTTTTTGTTGGAAGAAATGTTAAACTTCTGATTGTCAGTCACCTGCAGGGGGAAGGGGAGTGGAAAATGACAAGTAGTTGTGGTAAGAAGAGCATATGGCCATCTCTCTCTGCGGCCCAAGGTTTTACGGAATATGCTGTTCTCTGGGACCTCCCACCTGCATCAGGAATAACCATATGTGCTACACTGGATCTTGACCCATGGGCTTGAATCCAGTTATTTCTCTCCTTAGGGGTTAGGATGAAGGCAAGCCATTGGCATGCTCAGCATTATGAAAATAAAGATTACCATTATATTTTCAACCACAAAGTCTCTTCCTCTTCCTGATTCCAAAGTCCTATCTGTCAAGCAGCTATTGTCTATATTATCCATATTTGGATAATGTCTATGAAGCAAGTTGGACAATGGCTTAGGGAGTTTGGCTAAGACAGGGATTTTTTTTTTTTTTTTTCTGCATTGGAAATATACAACCCTGCCTCAAGAAACACACACATCTTTCATAGGGTTCCTGATTGTCCCCTGTAGTCAGATCTGATATTTTCCATTCTGGTTTCCTAGATATCCTTTCAATCTCAATTAAAAAAAAAAAAAGGCAAGAAGAATATAGAAATAAAAAGAGAGCCAATTTTGCTTATTTCACGCAGTTTATAATCTTTTGTTTAACTAATTCTTGAGGTTTAGTCCTGACTACTGATATCCTGGAGAGTGTTTTGATATCGATTTCAAAACACCTGGGCAACTGAACCTTGGATAACCCTCAAAACATTTGAATTCATAACCAATCAATATAGATTTTAAGTTTCTAGGAAACAATGGTATGTTTCCATTTCTTTATCCTCCAGAAATGCTTATATGTGGTAGCCATTCTGTAACTAATAGATAAATTGTAATTAATAGCCATGGCAAATAGATGGAGAAACAATGGAAACAGTGAGAGACTTTATTTTCTTGGGCTCCAAAATCACTGCAGATGGTGACTGCAGCCATGAAATGAAAAGACGCTTGCCCCTTGGAAGAAAAGCTATGACCAACCTAGACAGCGTATTAAAAAGCAGAGACATTACTTTGACAACAAAGGTCTGTCTGGTCAAAGCTATGTTTTTTTCAGTAGTCATGTATAGATGTTAGAGTTAGACTATAAAGAAAGCGGAGCACCGAAGAATTGATGCTTTTGAACTGTGGTGTTGGAGAAGACTCTTGAGAGTCCCTTGGACTGCAAGGAGATCCAACCAGTCCATTCTGAAGGAGATCAGCCCTGGGATTTCTTTGGAGGGAATGATGCTGAAGCTGAAACTCCAATACTCTGGCCACCTGATGCGAAGAACTGACTCCTTGGAAAAGACCCTGACATTGGAAAAGATTGAAGGCAGGAGGAGAAGGCGACAGCAGAGGATGAGATGGTTGGATGGCATCACCAACTCGATGGACATGAGTTTGAGCAAGCTCCTGGAGCTGGTGATGGACAGGGAAGCCCAGTGTGCTGCAGTCCATGGGGTCGCAAAGAGTCGGACACAGCTGAGCAACTGAATTGAACTGAACTGAACTGAGACTGTAATTAAAGAAGGCTGAGTGCCTAAGAATTGATGCTTTCAAACTGTGGTGCTGGAGAAGACTTGAGAGTCCTTTGGACAGCAAGATCAAACCAGTCAATCCTAAAGGTAATCAATATGCATTGGAAAAATTGATTCTGAAGCTGAAGCTCCAATACTTTGGTCACCTCACCTCAAGTGAAGAGCCAATTTATTGGAAAAGACCCTGATGCTGGGAAAGATTGAGAGCAGGAGGAGAAGGGGGCGACAGAGGATGAGTTGGATGGATGACATACTGGCTCAGTGGACATGAGTTTGAGCAAACTCTGGAAGATAGTAAAGGACAGGGAAGCATGGCGTGCTTCAGTTCATGGGGTCACAGAGTCAGACACAACTTAGCGACTGAACAACAGCATTCTGTAATACAGTATTGAGTGAATAAAGTATTTCTGGAAGGTGTACCAGTGCTCAGCAACATGCTAGTTAATGTGCAGGAAACAAGCTGAGATAGAGTCCTTGTGTTCTTCTTTCTGGTCTAGCTGACTGTCACATGTAGTCTATTTGTCTTTCACATTACTCTATCCAAGTTATATTTCTAAAACCTTAATTTTATCACATTATTCTTTACATCCTACATTTCCTTCATTGCTTATTCAATCAAGTTCAAATGAGCACACTCAGTGAACTAGTTGCAAATTCTTTGCTTCCTCACCTCTTACCAACCCAACAGACAAATTATGTCTCTGCACAGGATTTCTAGCAAATTCAGAGATTCATGTTTGCTCACCCAGGTCCCCCTGACTCAATCATTCTTTCCCAAGGACTTGACCCAACCATACTCTTGAAGCTGCAATTAAATGCCACCTCCATCAAGAATCTTTACATAGACTCCATCCCTGGCCATCTCTTCTTCGTCTTCCTTACATCACATAATGTTATTATTTCTTGTAACTTTCCCCAGAACTATGAGGTCCTGTCGACAGACTCAACTTCTCTAGTTCTCAAATACTCCCTTGTTCAAACTGAAAATGTCTTTAATGTTTCAATTTTCTTTTTCTTAGGAGCTTTGAAGTATAACAACCCTTTGGAGAAATCACTATTTGGCTTCTAGGCATACAGATTAACTGTCTTATCACATATCCAGCAATCAAACATCTTTCCACCTCATCAGTCAGTCCATCATGTTTTCTCATCACTGCTGATTATATTTGTCTAATACTAAGTTTTTTGGCAGTTCTAAGAGATCATTTTGTGGGGTTTTCTTTTTTCAACCAGAAAGGTCCTTTTGAAGCAGGGATAAAAAATCAGCTACTATAAATGTGGGTGAGGCGGGTCACTTATATATGGTTTCTCTCTCTTACCGTATACTGCAGAAAATTTAGCTGTTAGAATATTCTTTGCAAAATTACAAATGCTTTCAGATAAAGGGGTCTATTTATTTCTCTTTATACCCCCTTGGTACTTAGTAGAGTGTCATGAACCAGCAAGTGCTTATTAAGCATTTGTTGAATTGAATAATTTCTAAAAGGGAAATCCATGTTAGTGTTTCTCTTCCTAAACTGTCATCACTGTTTTATATCATGAGAAAGGCCTGAGTTTCTAAAATATGACTAAGGTTTCTTTGCCAAGATACATTTATTTTTTCCATGAAATCACAGCAAAGTAACACAGTTTTGATGCTGGCCATTAAACTATCATTTGGTGGTAACTCTCCCCTCGAGTTAATAGTCCTTAGCAAGAAGCCCTTTCACAGAAAACACAAGCTTTGCCTTCAGAGTAGAAATGTAAATAGCTATAATTTGTTCTCCTGCATTTTTCAAATACAGTGCCATCTGGTTTAATCTCTTAGTCCTGGAGAACCATTTTAAAAATTATTTCCCCATGACCCATTCTCCAGCCTATCCTTGCCCTGGAGATATTCCTATACTTATTATTAGTTCACCAGTATACAATAACCACTGCTGTTTAGAAAGGTATTCATTACCTATGGAAGTTTGAACAAAGTTATGAGAACCAGATTCTGCCATGACAGGATTCTACAATGTAGCCACAGACCGCAGGCAAACCATTTGGGACTGGGCTATCTTTCACTCACAAACTTTTGCCAGAACTACAAGATTATGCTGGTACTTAGAAGCCCACTCCAACTGCCTTTTCATCTGGCACACATTTTGAAGCCTTGGGTTACTATGCTATACCTCATCAACTCCACCTGCCTCTCTTCTCTGCTTTATGTAGCGTGAAGTTGGAAAATGGGGCAGCTGGTGTTAGGCTTTCATTCTGGAGGGTCTGACACTGTTTGTTTTAGGGTTCAGAATTACTCTCATTCTAGATTCCTGTTGGAATGGTTGAGGGAATGAAAGAAAACAGGCTCAGAGGTTCAATCAAAACAAGATGTGGGTAAAACTTCCAATTTGTGATATGGAAACAGCCTAGAGAAAAACTTCACCAGGACTCGCATCTGGTGGTCAGGCAGCCTCAAGCCATTGCCAACTGTGTTTCTAGTATTGCTGTCTATTTGAGACCCTCAATATACTTGACCCAGGTTTTTGAGTTTTAGAACTTCAGCTGGGCAGCATTTTAATAATGCCAAGATGCCACGAGAATTATGTTCTTTAGTTGAAGGGAACATTCAAATATTTTCTTTAGCCTTTAGTATCTCTCTGTGACTTTTATTAACAATGACAAGTTGTGGCACATGCTTTGAAGAGAAATCATGTCAGACAAGGGTCTAGAGATTAATACAGTAGTGATTTTTAAATATAGGGTCAGGAATTCTTTTGATGAGAAAAAAATATGATTCTAGACTTGAATGAAGTGAGAGAGTAAATAGTATAAAAACTTCGAGGGAGGGCATTCAGAAAGAAGTAACCCACCTGCAAAGGCCTTGAGATGAGAACATGTTTGAGACAGATCAAGAAAGTCATGATATTGGAGTTCAGTGAGTGAGTGGAGAGTCATGGGAAAAAACCTCAGAGAAATAGTTTAAAAGAAGGTTATGGAAGGCTTTGTGGGTCATAGCAAGGATACTGGATTCTATTCTGAGATTGGGGAACCATTAAACGTTTTGAGATAATAAAGGGTTAAATAAGAAAAAAGGAATAAAAAATATTATAAATATCAGGTTAAACATTACAAGAGTAACATAAAACTTCATAAATAGCCAAAGGCAAACAATAAAAAATAAAAGCAAAACCATACTGTGAAAGAAGAGAGAAAATACAATGCTCACAGAAATTGCAACATAAATCATAGTTGGCATCAAACATCGCTCTCTCTCTTTAGTTACTAAGTCATGTCCGACTCTTGCAACCCCACGGACTATAGCCTGCCAGGCTCCTCTGTCCATGGGATTCTCCAGGCAACAATACTGGAGTGGGTTGCCATTTCCTTCTCCAAACATAAGTCATATCAATAAACATGAAAGAGCTTAACTCATCTATTAAAATAATATGATTCTCAAGTTTATGCAGTACTAAAAATCTAAATTCAATGTTGAATATAAGAGATGCAGCCAAACTTCAGTGATTCAAGGCTAAAAATAAATGCACAGATTAACCACAGGCAAACGAAAACAATAAGTCAGAAATTGAAAATTTCATAATAAAGTAGAATTTAAAAGTGAAGTCGCTCAGTCGTGTCCGACTCTTTGTGACCGCATGGACTGTAGCCTACCAGGCTCCTCAGTACATGAGATTTTTCAGGCAAGAGTACTGGAGTGAAGCATAAAATGAGGCCGATGACATTTTATAATGTTAAAAGCCGTATTTCTCAATGAGAAATGTAACAAACTCCTTAGCATTCATATACATAAATAATAGTTGGAAGACAGAATGAATAAGAAAATCTTATTTATAATAATAGCAATAAAAAAGATAAACCATTTAGGAGCCAACATAATGAGAAATAAAACTTTATATGAAGAAAAGTATAAATGCTCCTGAAGGACATAAAAGTAGATATGAACAAGTGGGAAAATAATCCTGTTGGTTAGGATGTCTCAACATAATTGTGATCTCATTTCCACTATATTAATTTGCAAATTTAATGTAACTGAATGGAAATATTGACACAATTTATTATTAAGCCAGACATATTGAAACTAAAGTTCACATGATGCCAAATTATTACATTGTATACTTTAAACATCTTATAATTTTGTCAATTATGCCTCAATAAAGCTATAAAAGAAAAATAAATATACAAGGATATGTAGATAAAGAGTGAATAGGAAGAGCTATAGATGGGAGTAGGATCTAGTCCTCTGGCTGTTAATGTTACTAAGCCTTTATAATTAGGACAGTGCAGTACTGGGCTCACGATGAGACAGAATGTAATGGACAGAAATCTAGTATATTATAAAGGTGGTATCTACACTTATTAGGGAAACAATGATCTTTTAAATAAATAATCTTGGAATAACTGGATGAACATTAAAAAAAAAAAGACTCAATCCTCATGTCATATACAAGAAAACCCCCTAAATTTAGAAAAGTAAATGAAGGAAATAAAACTTTACCAGTAATAAGAAGAAAGTATGGCTGAATTAATAGGATGCCTCAACATAATTGTGATCTCATTTCCACTATATTAATTTGTAAATTTAATGTAACCGAACGGAAATATTGACGCAATTTATTATTAAGCCAGACATATTGAAACTAAAGTTCACATGGTGTCAAATTATTACATTGTATACTTTAAACATCTTATAATTTTATTTGTCAATTATGCCTCAATAAAGCTATAAGAGAAAAATAAATATACAAGGATATGTAGATAAAGAGTGAATAGGAAGAGCTATACATGGGAGTGGGATCTAGTCCTCTGGTTGTTAATGCTACTAAGCCTTTATAATTAGAACAGTGCAGTATTGGGCTCACGATGAGACAGAATGTAATGGAACAGAAATCTAGTATATTATAAAGGTGGTATCTACACTTATTAGGGAAACAATAATCTTTTAAATAAATAATCTTGGAATAACTGGATGAACATTAAAAAAAAAAAGAATCCTCATGTCATATACAAGAAAAACCTCTAAATTTAGAAAAGTAAATGAAGGAAATAAAACTTTACCAGTAATAAGAAGAAAGTATGGCTGAATTACTCTATAATCTAGATTTAGGAAAATGTTTCAAATTGTAACTAAAAAGTCCAGGTTATAAACAAACAATTGATAAAATGAAATATCTGGCAACAAAACAAAACATCATAAGCAAAGTTAAAGTACAAATGACAGAGAAAGTGTTTGCAGGGGATATCACAGAAAAGGGCCAGTGCTGTAATAAACAAAAACCTTTAACACTTGAAGTAAATACTAATACCTCAATAGAAAATGGATAAAAGACCTGAAGGGGCAATTTACAAAAAAAATATAAATATGAGCTTTGAACATATGAAAATATATTCGACTTCACTCATATAAAGATAAATCCAAGTTAATACTCATTGAAATACTGTATCTCTCTTATCAGACTGGCAGAAACTCAAAAGCTTGGTACGCTTTGTTCCTTGGCTGTGGAAAACAGACCCTCTCATACATTGTTGGAAGGAATGCAAAAGGGTATGAACGTAAAACCCTTACTGAGAGGAATTTGGCACCAGCTAATAAAACTACTTATGCATCTAACCTTCAATATAGCAATCCCACTTTCAAGAATTTATCCTGAAGCTATAGCCCACAACAGTTAAAAAAAAAAGAAAAAAAAAAAGGCTTCCGTGGTGACTTGGACTATAAAGAATCTGCCTTCAAGGCAGGAGGCCTGGTTCTGATCCCTGGGTGGGGAATGGCTACCCACTCCAATATTCTTGCCTGAAGAATCCCATGGACAGAACAGGCTGGTGGGCTACAGTCTATGGGGTTGCAAAGAGTCGGACGTGACTGAGCAACTAGCACAAAAATACATATGCACAAAGCAATTACAGTATCATTTTTAGGAAACTACTTAAATGTCTAACCACAGGAAACTGACTGAATACATGGATCATATGTTCAGTAGAATACTTCCATCTGTAAACAAAACAATGAGAAAGATCTCTATAAACTGATGTGGAGTAATCTCTGGGAGATACTATTAAATGAAAAAGGCAAACTGTGAAAGAGCTACATGCAACCTTGCATAAAACAAAGAAGAGGTAATAAAGTAACAATATATAACTACTTATCATTTAAAAAACAGAGGAAGAATAAGTTACAAAATGATAGTGTTGGTTACCTAGATGAAGACAGGTAGGAATACAGGAGGAAATGGCTCTTTTCTGAGTATCCTTGTTTGCATAGGTTTGATTTTTAGAATTATATTAATGTTCTTCATACTAAAATAGTAAATTGATAAGAATGTGAAGGAAGAAAATTTCTAAGTGAAAGCACATTGAAAACAAATGAACCCAACTGCATTTCCAATAAATAATATAACCATGCTAAACGGAAGGGGAGAAAGGACAAATCCAATTAATTTATGAATAAGAGTATTTGATCATATACTTTCAATCTTGCACAGGATTTCAAGTGCATGTAGACCATTTTACCAAAATAGTCCCCTTGCAGGCCATGAAGCAAGTCTCAACATATTTCAAAGGATTTAAATCTCTATGATAGTCTCAGACCACAGTGAATAAAATTAGAACTAAATAAAAGAAGATATCTAGAAAAGATTTCCCCAAATCTGAAAGCTAAGCAATACACTACTAAATAATCCATGGGCCAAGAAGAAGAAATTATTATGAAAGTGTAGAAAATATTTTGAACTGAGTAAAGAATATAGCGTCTCAAAATTTGTGGGATACAGCTAAAGCTGTACTTAGAGGGAAATTATGGCCTTGAGTGCAAATACTAGAAAAGAGGAAATGCTAAAAATCTTGTCAAAGTAGCTTTCTCAAGGAAGTAGGGAAAAGAGCAAATGAAACCCAAAGACTGTACACTGAAGACAGTTAATACAATTTTGTACTGTATAGTATATAGAATTTTAAATTTTTAAAAGGTGGCTTAGGAAAAACTAACAAACTTTATATAACTCTGGAAAGGCTAATCAAGAAGAAAAAAAGAGAGAAAACAAACAAACAAAAAAAACAATAATGTAAAGGAAATTTTTGCATGCTAAACTGCTTACGTCGTGTCTGACTCTTTGCAACCCCATGGACTGTGGCCTATCAGGCTCCTCTGTCTATGGGGATTCTCCAGGCAAGATTACTGGAGTGCGTTGCCATGTCCTCTTACAGAGGATCTTCCTGACCCAGGGATCGAACCCACCTCTCATATGTCTCCTGCATTGACAGGCAGGTTCTTTACCACAAGCATCACCTGGGAAGCCCCAAAGGAAATTAAAGAGTATCATTAAGGATTTTATTGACAAAAAATCGTTGGAAGATATCATGAGCAATTTTATACCAATAAAATTAAGGTGATATGAACATTCTCAAAATAATAAACCTACCAACTGACATATGAAGAAACAGGAAGTCTGAATAATCCTATCACTATCAAAAAAATTGAACTCATCATTTAAAACATTCCCATAAGAAAATTTATGGACCATGTGTTCCTCCTGGTGATTATTTTTTCTTGTTTAAGGAAAAAATAACACTGATTTTATAAAAACTGTTTCAAAAATTAGAAAATAGCAAACACTTTCCAATTTATGTTATGAGGTCACAGAGCCTTGATACCAGGGCAAGATGGACATCTTATATAAAATGAAAGACAGACAGAAGACTATCACTGGAGTTCTGATCCAAGATGGCGAAATGGGAACCTTGAGAATGCATCCCCTTCCCCAGACACATCAAATCCACAGGCTTATAAAGAAGCAATTTCCTCTGGAAGAAATCCAGACACTAGCTGAGTGACTCCCATATTTAAACATAAAAGGAAATAGCCGTGTGACCCATATCAAAATGGGTAGGAAAGACTGAGACACACTTTTGCCATAATNCCCCTCTCCACCAAGAATAGGGCTCTTTTTGTCTACATTAAAACCCTGTTTAGCCTGTTATTGTTCCTCCTCAACGATTTTCTTAATGGTGCCTGGGAACTTATCTGCTGCTTCTTGGTCAACAGAAGCTGCTGCTCCTGTTATCTTGACATGTTTTAAGTCAAACCTCTTTCTAAAATGACCAAATCAACCCTTGGTGGCATTAAGATCCTTCACTTTTCATTTAAGTCATCATGTAATAATGACTGCTTTTTCTCAAATCATATTAGTAGGTGTGCTTTTCTTCCGGTCATAGTCCCATACAATTGGAAGAGAACGCCCACCTCCCAGTTTCTCCCTGAGAAGGGAAGGGTTTGGACCCCACATTTAGCATCCCAGCTTGTAAGACTCCCAACCGAGGAGGGACCCCAAAACATCTACCTCTCAAAGCCAATGGGACTTGTGTCCGCAAGACCAAAGCAAACAAAGAAACTGCTCAACACAGAAAGTGAAGGTGGAAGTGTTAGTCGCTCACTCATTTCTGACTTCACAAACCCATGGGCTGTAGGCTGCCAGGCTCCTCTGTCCATGGGATTCTCCATGCTAGAATACTGGAATGAGTAGCCATTTCCTTCTCCAGGGCATCTGCCCAACCCAGGGATGGAACACAGGTCTCCTGCATTACAGGTGGACTCTTTACCATCTGAGCTATCAGGAAAGCCCCACAAAACTCCCATCTCCCACAGAAATTCTCTGTGAAAGAGATCTATTTGCATACTTGAAAGCTGCCGCCTGAAAGTCAGGTTTCTAGGGGCTGACTACAGTCTCTCCCCTCCTGGACCAGGGAAACCAGCAGCACCACCTTCAGCTTCTCACCTGAGTCCACTGCAAACTGCCAACATCTCCATGGAAGCTTACACACATGTCTGGTCCTCCTGCTGTCGTATCTGATGCCCAAGGGACAGAACCCTAGGATTGCCTGGCTACAACAGCCTCTGGGGCTTCTATTTGAGTCTATCTGGACTGTAGTAAGACATGACTGAAGCCACTTAGCAGCAGCAGCAGGACTGTAGGAAACAAGGAAACAACAGTTACCTGGCTCAGCCCTTCCAGGGCTCAGCAGAGAGGGAGCAAATTTCCCAGTCTTTCCCTGAAAGAAGCCTATTTGCATACTTTAAAAGCTGCTGCCTGAGGGCTTAGCTTTTAATTTAGCAAACATTTAGGGCTTGACTTTGACCCATTCTGGGCAACAGGGAAGAATGTGGACACCTTTAAGCTTGCTCCAGTTTGACAGTTATCTCCCTGGAGATACTGGCACACATGTCTGGCACCGTGACTTTGGTGAAGGCACCCAAGTGATGGGCCCCCGAATCACATGGCTTAGAGAGACAAAGGTGCTTGCATTCAAAAGTCCTACAGGATTGTAGTAAACAAAGAAAGAGTCATTGACAGGCTCAGGAGTAGACTGCACAGATACGCATCCACACCCAACACATGCCAGAAAAAAAGCAGGCGAAGACGACCATCTCCCAGTTTCTCCCTAGCAGGGCCCTCGCTACAGACTCTCCCACCTGCTGCCTGAGGATCAGCCTGCATCTAGCTGTGGCCTGTTGGGGACAAAGAACATGACTTGTTACTTCAGTAAATGACAAATGTTGCCCCATCAAGCCATCAGCCATTGCAGCTGCATCTAACAGTACTCCCTGGGGGGGGGGGGGACTTCAGGATGGTTAAAAATAGGATACTAGCCCTAGATGGTTAAGATGTCTATCTAAGGGAAATTTTTAAATGACCCCAGATTCTTGCATGTTCCCACACATAGGAAAGCACTAAAAATAACTAACTTGAGGTACCTCTTCTTTGTTATTAGCAGTAATCTTTCTACACTTGACTAGAAGTTTTCCCAGCGAAATAGTTTACAGATAATCTGGCTCCTCCCTTACCACTTCAGAGCACCTTCTCAGAGCCATCTGAGAGGCTGTCTCCCAGGCTTAGACCTCGATAATGCCTCGAACAAAACTTAATTCTCAACTTTTGGGTTGTGCTTTTCTTTCTTTCTTCAGTTGGCATGTAACCCTCCCTTTTGCAACAGGCACAGGTCTTGGCAAACTATCGGGAGCCACTAAGAACAAGAAGTGAGGTTGGACAACGACAAAGGTTTGAATAATAACCAAAAGGTTGGGCTTAGCCGATTAACAATTCATTTCCTAAATAAGACAGCTCCATCAAGACTAGGAGAGGTAGTAGCTATTTTATCTAATGTGCAGAAAACAAAATAGAGACAAAAAAAAAAAAATGAAGGATATAGAGAACTATGTTCCAAAATAAAGGAGCAAGATAAAACTCCAAAATCAGATCTTAATGAATGAAATGGAAATGTGTGATTTACCTGATAAAGAGTTCAAGATAACAGTCATAAAGATGCTCACTGAGGTCAAGAAGCAAGAACAAAGTGAGAATATCAACAAAGAAACAGAATAAATAAGAAAGTACAAAGCAGAAATCACAGAGCTGAAGAATACAAAGACTGTTAGAAATATAATACATTGCAGGTAAGCATCACAATGGTTGTAAAGCAAAAACTGTAGGAGATACACAAAATATAAACACAAAGAAATCTATGTATGACATTTAAGAAAATTATCAAAGCAAAAAAAAATGAGTAAGAAAAGAAGATGGGGAAAAGGGAATTACAAAGGTGTCAGAAAATGAAGAAAATGGCAATAGTAACTCCATTTTTTGTTGTTGTTGTTGTTAGTTAGTGTTTGACTTTATGCAACCCCATGGACTATAGTCCAACAAGATCCTCTGTACTTTGAATTCTCCAGGCAAGAATACTGGAATGGTAATCATTCCTTTCTTCACAGGATCTTCCTGACCCAGGGATTGAAACTGGGTCTCCTGCACTGCAGGTAGATTCCTTAGCATCTGAGCCACGAGGGAAGTCCAGTAAGTCCGTACTTATCAATAATTCCTTTAAGTGTAAGTAGACTGAAATCTCCAGTCAAAAGACAAACATACTGAGTTCCCAAGCTGGTAGAGTACAAAGAACCTAAGCTCACCTCCTCTCATGGGAACACCAAAACTGCAACTACTTACAGAACAACTATGGATGAAAAAGATGAGAACCTAGTAGAAAAGACATTTTACAGATAAAGATATAGAGAAGGAACCTACATATGAAGGTTCCTATGTAGGAACCTCTCCTACATAGAGATATATAGGAGGAATGGAGTTGTGGTTTAGTCAAAACCCATACCCCTGGTGGATGATTTACAAAGAAGAGAATAGGAATGAAGGTTCTCAGCCCCACATCTGGCTCCCCAGCAGGAGGGTCCTTTACTGGAAAGACTAGCACTCACACCATTTGAATTTGAAGGCCAGTGGGCTTACTTTCAGAAGTTCCATGTGGTTGGGAGAAAGAGAGACTTCACTTTCAGAGGGTATACACAAAATGCTCTGGGACCCAGGGCAGAAACTGTAGGTTGATAGGAGCCTGGGTCATACTTACCTGCTGACCATGGAGAGTATCCTGAAGAGGTAGGAGCCAGTTCACCCTGGGGACATAGACACTGGCAGCAGCTCTTGTGGGAGCTCCCTCTACCACATGGATTTCAGCTGACAAGCACCATTTGGAATCTTTTCTCTAGCTTATTAGCCCCAAGGTCCAGCTCTAACCAGGCGTAGTAGTCTGTAGGCACTAATGCTGGGATGTTTCAGGCCAATCAACTAACCAGGCAAGGTCACAGACCCACCCATTACCAAAAAGGCTGCTTAAGAACACTTGACCCAGAGCTGCCCCTGGACATGGTGCTACCTGCCAGAGGGACTAAGACCCACCCCTGTACACCAGTGCACAGACCTTAGACGTGTAATCCCCAAGGCCCTCCAGCTAGAGACCCTGGGATACTCTACCTGCCAGTGGGCAGGCACCAGCCTTAGAATCCCCTGGGATGAGTGCACAGAGATGTTAAGATTTTTAAACAAGGAGTTAGAAAATAAAAAGAAAAACCAAATGGAGATGAAGAATACAATAGCTAAAATGAAAAATACACTAGAAGTAATCAACAAAAGACTAAATGATACAAAGAAGTGGATCGACAAACTGGAAGACAGTACCAAAAGTCACTGATGCGGATCGAGAAAAAGAAAGAATGAAATGAAGTGAGACCAGTTTTAGACAACTGGTCTTAAAGTTGTCTGGGATAACTTCAATCACATTAATATTTGCATATTTATAGGGATCCAAGAAGAAGAATACAGAAAGGGACTGAGAACATAATTTTCTAAGACATAATAAATGAAAACTTTCATAACCTAGGAAAGGACATCCAAGTCCAAGAAGCGAAGAAAGTCTCATACAGGATTAAGTCAAACAGGAACATGCCAATTCACATTGTAATTAAAATGGCAACATTTAAAGATAAAAAGATAATATTAAAAGAAGTAAGGAAAATACAAGATGTTACATACAAGGAAATTCCCATAGGGCTATCAGCTGACTTTTCAGCAGAAATGCTGCAATCCAGAAGGGAGTGGAATGATACATTTAAAGTGATTAAAGGGCAAAACCCCCAACCAAGAATACTTTACACAGCAAGGCTCTTGTTCAGATTTGATGGAGAGATCAAATTTTACAGACAAGCAAAATTTAAGCGTCTAGCATCATCAAACCAGCTTTATAAGAATGTTAAAGAAATTTCTCTAAGTGAAAAAGAAAAGCCTATAATTAGAAACACAAAATTTAAAAAAGGAAAATCTCATAAAGGAAAACATACAGTAAAGTTATGTTTAAAGGATAAAGGAAACCATTATGCATGCACAAAGCCAGTAGGAAGCTTAAAAGATGTAATAAAATCATCTATATCCACAATAAGGATATTAAAGAAATACACAAATCAAGTAAATATAAAACATGATATCAAAAGAGTAATTGTGAGGGGAGGAGAGTACAAATGTAGGATTGTTAAAATGCATTTGAAATTAAGAGATGAGCAATTCAAAAGAATCACACACACATATTTCTATATATGAACCTCATGGTAACCACAAAACAGTTGGAAGAGGGTGTTTGCTATGACTGGTGCGTTCTCTTGGCAAAACTCTGTTAGCCTTTGCCCTGCTTCATTTTGTATTTCAAGGCCAAATTTGCCTGTTACTCTAGGTATTTCTTGATTTCCTACTTTTGCATTCCAGTCCCCCATAATGAAAAGGACAACCTCAGATACACAGATGACACCACCCTTATGGCAGAGATTGAAGAAGGATTAAAGAGCCTCTTGATGAAAGAGAAAGAGGAGAGTGAAAAAATTGGTTTAAAACTCACCATTCAGCAAACTAAGATCATGGCATCTGATCCCATCACATCATGGCAAATAGATGGGGAAACAATGGAAATAGTGAGAGACTTTATTTTGAGGGGCTCCAAAATCATTGCAGGTGTTGACTGCAGCTGTGAAATGAAAAGACACTTGCTCCTTGGAAGAAAAGCTATGACCAACCTAGACAGAAAAGCAGAGACATTACTTTGACAACAAAGGTCCATCTAGTCAAAGCTATGGTTTTTCCAGTAGTCATGTATGGATGTGAGAGCTAGATTATAAAGAAAGTTGAGCGCAGAAGAATTGATGCTTTTGGACTGTGGTGTTGGAGAAGACTCTTGAGAGTCCCTTGGACTGCAAGGAGATCCAATGAGTCAATCCTAAAATAAATCAATCCTGAATAGTAACTGGAAGGACTGATGCTGAAGCTGAAATGTCAATACTTTGGTCACCTGATGCGAAGAACTGACTCATTTGAAAAGACTCTGATGACGGGAAAGATTGAAGGCAGGAAGAGAAGGGGACGACAGAGATGGTTCGATGGTATCACCGACTCAATAGATGAGTTTGAATAAGCTCCGGTAGTTGGTGATGGACAGGAAAGCCTGGTGTGCTGAAGTCCATAGGGTTGCAAAGAATCAGACATGACTGAGCAGCTAAGCTGAACAAGTATATATTGTACAACATGGGGAATATGGTCAATTTTTAATTATAATGAATATAATCTTTAAAAAACTGAATCACTATGTGTACAGCTGAGACTTAACATAATATTTTACATCAACTTCAGACTTTATTTTTTGGGCTCCAAAATCACTGCAGATGGTGACTGCAGCCATGAAATTAGAAGACACTTACTCCTTGGAAGAAAAGTTATGACCAACCTAGATAGGATATTCAAAAGCAGAGACATTACTTTGCCAACTAGGGTCCGTCTAGTCAAGGCTATGGTTTTTCCTGTGGTCATGTATGGATGTGAGAGTTGGACTGTGAAGAAGGCTGAGCGCCAAAGAATTGCTGCTTTTGAACTGTGGTGTTGGAGAAGACTCTTGAGAGTCCCTTGGACTGCAAGGAGATCCAACCAGTCCATTCTGAAGGACATCAACCCTGGGGTTTCTTTGGAAGGAATGATGCTGAAGCTGAAACTCCAGTACTTTGGCCACCTCATGAGAAGAGTTGACTCATTGGAGAAGACTCTGATGCTGGGAGGGATTGGGGGCAGGTGGAGAAGGGGGCGACCGAGGATGAGATGGCTGGATGGCATCACGGACTCAGTGGACGTGGGTCTGAGTGAACTCCGGGAGATGGTGATGAACAGGGAGGCCTGGCGTGCTGTGATTCATGGGGTTGCAAAGAGTCGGACACGACTGAGCGACTGACCTGAACTGAACTGATACTTCAATAAAAATAAAGATATTTCATGTTAATGGATTGGAAGAAAATTGTTGCTACGTCCATATTAATCAAAGTGATCTACTGATTGAATGCAATTCCTATCAAAATTCCAGTGATATTTTTTTACAGACATTTAAAAGAATTTTAAAGTGTGAATGGAATTGTGAAGATGTGAACAGCCAAAGCAACTTTGAGAACGAAGACAAAGCTGGGGCATCATACTTTCTGTTTCATCATACTTTCT
This sequence comes from Oreotragus oreotragus, assembly GCA_006410675.1. Classification (NCBI taxonomy): domain Eukaryota; kingdom Metazoa; phylum Chordata; class Mammalia; order Artiodactyla; family Bovidae; genus Oreotragus; species Oreotragus oreotragus. Next base: position 175,810 of record SJYX01016731.1, on the reverse strand, counting down.
ATTACAAAGCTATAGTAATCAAAACTATGATTTTGGTATAGAAACAGACACACAGATCAATGCAACTGAAGAGAGAACTCAGAAATATATCCATGTGTATACGATCAACTAATTTATGACAAAGAAGTCAAGAACATAAAATGGGGAAAGGATAATCTTGGTCAATAAATGGTGTTGGGAAAACTGGACAGCCACATGCCAAAAGAATGAAACTAGACCCCCATCTTCTACCAAACACAAAAATAAACTTAAAATGGATTAAAGACTTGAACATAAAGCCTGAAACTGTAAAGCTCCTGGGAGAAAACATAGGAAAAAAAATCTTTCTGTTAATAGTCTTGGCAATGATTTTTCGATTAGATACCAAAAGCAAAGGTAACAAAAGCAAAAACAAAGACGACAACACCAAATCAAAAACCTTCTGCAAAAGAAACTGTCAGCAAAACAAAAGGCATCCTAATGAATGGGAAGAAAGATATGCAAATTATTTCTCTGATTAGGCAGCTAATATTCAAAATGGGTAAAAAAACTCATACACAACTGAATAGCAAAAGAAAAACAATTGTATTTAAAAATGGACAAAGGAACTGAATAGACATTTGTCAAAAAAGACACACAAATGGCCAACAGGTATATGCAAGTGTTCTTAACATACTAATTATCAAGGAAATGCAAATAAAAGTCACAGTAAGATATTGCCTCACATCTGTTAGAACAGCTGTAATGAAGAAGACAAGAGATAAGTCTTGAGGAGGATGTGGAGAAAAGGGAACCTTTGTGCACTGTTGGAGGGAATGCAAATTGGTACAACCACTATAAAAAAAGAGTATAATAGAATTAGTATGTGTTCCAGAATTCCCACTTTTGGGTCTATATCCAAAGGAAATGAAAACAGAAACTCTAAGACGTATCTGCATTCCCATAGTTACTGCAGCATTATTCACAAAAGCTAAGATATGGAAATTGTCTATGTGTCCACTAAGAGATAAATGGATAAAGAAAATGTATTGCATATGTCTTCAATAGGATGTAGTTCAGTGTGAGAAAGAAGGACATCCTGCAGTTTGTTGACAACATGGATGGACCTTGAGGGCTAGAAAGATATGCAAATTATTTCTCTGATTAGGCAGCTAATATTCAAAATGGGTAAAAAAACTCATACACAACTGAATAGCAAAAGAAAAACAATTGTATTTAAAAATGGACAAAGGAACTGAATAGACATTTGTCAAAAAAGACACACAAATGGCCAACAGGTATATGCAAGTGTTCTTAACATACTAATTATCAAGGAAATGCAAATAAAAGTCACAGTAAGATATTGCCTCACATCTGTTAGAACAGCTGTAATGAAGAAGACAAGAGATAAGTCTTGAGGAGGATGTGGAGAAAAGGGAACCTTTGTGCACTGTTGGAGGGAATGCAAATTGGTACAACCACTATAAAAAAAGAGTATAATAGAATTAGTATGTGTTCCAGAATTCCCACTTTTGGGTCTATATCCAAAGGAAATGAAAACAGAAACTCTAAGACGTATCTGCATTCCCATAGTTACTGCAGCATTATTCACAAAAGCTAAGATATGGAAATTGTCTATGTGTCCACTAAGAGATAAATGGATAAAGAAAATGTATTGCATATGTCTTCAATAGGATGTAGTTCAGTGTGAGAAAGAAGGACATCCTGCAGTTTGTTGACAACATGGATGGACCTTGAGGGCGTTATGCTAAATGACTTAAGCCATACAGAGAAACACAAATACTGCATGTCATCATTTATATGAAAAATCTTGAAAAAAGCCCCTCAAACTCAGAAACAGACAATAAAAAAAATGGCTGCTAGAGCCTAGGGAGTGAGAGAAATAGGAGAGAACAGAGAAATAGCACAAACTTTCAGCCATTAGATGAAAAAGTTCTGAGGATTTAATGTATGAAAGGTGATTATAGTTGATAACTGTACTGTATAGTTGAAGTTTGCTAAGAGTAGAACTTGAATGCTCTCATTAAGAAATGGAACATTTCCTGCCATATCAGAAGATAAGAATGTCACAGTCATCAGCAATCACAGCCCTTCAGTGTGAGCCAGTGAGCCTGAAGGAACTCAGGAAGGGGAAGAATGCAGGCCATCTAGCATCCGTCAGACTACAGTCACTCCCTATGGAGAGCCCTGAGGAACTCAGGATAAGAAAATGGGATACTGGCCTCGATAGCTGAGGTATGTATCAAAGGAATGATTTCAGTGAGCCGAGTCTCTTGCATCTTCCCATACACAGAAAAGCACTAAAATCCCTTAACTTGAGATACCTGGTTTTCTTTAATTTACAATCATTTTTTGACATTCAAACTACCTGCCCTTTGTTGAAAAACTTCTGCATAACCTGGCTCCCTGCCTCACCCCCTCCGAGTAGCTCTCTCAGAGTTACTTGAGAGACTCCCTCCTAGGCTTAAGTCCTAAAAATTTCTGACAAACAAAACATAACACTCAACTTTCAGGTTACTTCTATTTTTTCAGTCGACATCATCTAAGTAAAATGAGTAAGTAAAGTGATGGAGATGTTAACCAACCAGACAGGAGGAAGTCTTTCACAGTGTATTTATTTGCAAATATATCAAATCATCACAATGTACATTTTAAGTATCTTATATTTTTATTTGTTAATCGTACCTCAAGAAAGTTGGAAACAGGTAAATACTATTGACTGATCTTTTATGATCACAGAATAATAATCCTAAACCAAACATTCCCAACAAAATCTAGAGATTTATAAAAAGGGAAATACATCATGATCAGGTTGCACAGGAATGCAAGGGTGGTTTTTAAGTTAGAAAAGTAACTGGACTGTTTCAACATGTAGTTGAGGGGCTGAGGGGCAGCAGGAAAGTCATATGATCACTTCAACAGAAGCAGAATGGGTGTTTGTGAGATTTGGACAAGTTGAGGGTACCTGTAGTTTAGATTTAGTGATATATTTTTATAAAATTATAATTATATAATTAATAGCTAGCAATGATGGGGTCACAAAGAGTCGGACACGATTGAGCAATTGAACTGAAACTGAATGATTAATTGCTAGCTGCTTTAGAGTATGAATGACTTCCAGGTCATTATGTCTGCTATGCTGGATTTCGACAGCAATTCAAAGCAAATGGGATGGTCTACTAATGATTCAATGCATAAGATGTCACCACAACCAGGAAACTGATGACAAAGAAACTAGTAAGTTTCATCAATTTAAAGACTATTTAAGACTACCTACCGTACAACCTGCAACATCCTAAAAAACTGCAGTTCATTTTTGAAAAAAAAAAAAAAAAAACCTGAGAGAGTCCTCAAATTTGACAAATTTTTGAACTTAAATACACTTTTCTAAACTACCTGTATTAAAGAAAATCTTTCTCTTTATTTTCTTTAAAGAAAGTGACAATGCAAAATTATTACCCTTTGAAGGGGTAATTCTGAAAAAAGCAGCTAAAAGCACAGAAATGAAAAATTGTAGGGGATGTGATGGGCAGTGAACTCAAGTGATTTTTCTCAATTTTTCCAGATTTAATGCTATTTGGGGTTATTTCTTGAATTTAAAATCTTAAAACCTGCTGGGATTTATTTTCTTCTAGTCAATAATTATTCTTTCTTAATTTATTATTATTAATTTGTTAATTCTTAATTCATTCTTTATTCATTCTAAAGTATTTTCTTCCTTAGATCAGACCTCCCAAATTGAACTAACCATCAGACAGCACAAAGTCTGGATTTGTGCCTACTAGAATTGGCTTGCATTAAAATTACTAAAAATAATAAATGTTAGTAGGATATGGAACAACTTACACTCTCATACAATCCTGGTGGAAGTGTAAACTGGAATGACCACTTTAGGATACCTTTTAGCAGTATCTACTAAAGCTGAAATACCCATACCGTATGACTCAGTTCAGTTCAGTTCAGTTTGGGCAGTGAACTCAAGTGATTTTTCTCAATTTTTCCAGATTTAATGCTATTTGGGGTTATTTCTTGAATTTAAAATCTTAAAACCTCCTGGGATTTATTTTCTTCTAGTCAATAATTATTCTTTCTTAATTTATTATTATTAATTTGTTAATTCTTAATTCATTCTTTATTCATTCTAAAGTATTTTCTTCCTTAGATCAGACCTCCCAAATTGAACTAACCATCAGACAGCACAAAGTCTGGATTTGTGCCTACTAGAATTGGCTTGCATTAAAATTACTAAAAATAATAAATGTTAGTAGGATATGGAACAACTTACACTCTCATACAATCCTGGTGGAAGTGTAAACTGGAATGACCACTTTAGGATACCTTTTAGCAGTATCTACTAAAGCTGAAATACCCATACCGTATGACTCAGTTCAGTTCAGTTCAGTCACTCAGTCGTGTCCAACTCTTTGCGACCCCATAAATCGCAGCACGCCAGGCCTCCCTGTCCATCACCAACTCCCGGAGTTCACTCAGACTCACGTCCATTGAGTCAGTGATGCCATCCAGCCATCTCATCCTCAGTTGTCCCCTTCTCCTCCTGCCCCCAGTCCCTCCCAGCATCAAAGTCTTTTCCAATGAGTCAGCTCTTCGCATGAGGTGGCCAAAGTACTGGAGTTTCAGCTGTAGCATCATTCCTTCCAAAGAAATCCCAGGGCTGATCTCCTTCAGAATGGATTGGTTGGATCTCCTTGCAGTCTAAGGGACTCTTAAGAGTCTTCTCCAATACCACATTTTGAAAGCATCAATTCTTCGGTGCTCAGCCTTCTTCACAGTCCAACTCTCACATCCATACATGACCACAGGAAAAACCATAGCCTTGACTAGACGGACCCTAGTCGGCAAAGTAATGTCTCTGATTTTGAATATGCTATCTAGGTTGGTCATAAGTTTTCTTCTAAGGAGTAAGTGTCTTTTAATTTCATGGCTGCAAGTTAGTCCAAAATATATATCTACCAGAAACACACATATGCGTACTGAAAGCTATGTTCAAAACAGTGCATAGGAGCACTGTTGAAAATAGCTCCAAATTGGAAACAGTACAAATTTCCACTGATAGAATACGTAAATTGTGTACTCACAGTAGAAAACCAAACAAATGAAAATAAATGACTGCTGCACACAATATAAATGAATTTCATAGACCAGACTTTTACAAACCTCTTCAGGTTACTTATTATCTCAGCAAAATGTTTAAACTGTCACTACACCAAAAGAAAAATATAACAGTTCTGATTATTAAGTAGTTAGGTCCCCAAAACTTACTATTTATGTGCTAGTAAAAGTGAAAGTTGCTCATTCATGCCCGACTCTTTGTGACCCTATGGACTGTAGCCCTCCAGACTTCTCTGTCCATGGAATTTTCCAGGCGAGAATACTGGAGTGGGTTGCCATGCCCTTCTCCATGGCATCTTTCTGACCCAGGGATCAAACCCAGTCTCCCATATTACTGGCGGATTCTTTACCATCTGAGCCATGTTCCTTACCTTCTTCCCTGGTGGCTCAGCAGGGATCTGCCTGCAATGCAGGAGATCTGGGTTCAATCCCTGGGTAAGGAAGATTTTCCCTGGAGAAGGAAATGGCAGCTCACTCCAGTATTCTTGCTGAAAAAATCCCTTGGACACAGGAGCCTGGTGGGCTACAGTCCAATGGGTTGCAAAAGTGTGGGACACAACTTAGTGACTGCAGCCATGTTAAAAAAATACACATAAATTGAAAGAAAACAAATTAGTACTTTTATTTCATCCTTAAATAACCATTGTATCTTACTAAAGGGAGGTATATACCTGCTAGATATTGTACAGCTTCTCAAATCTTGAAGTCAGATTGGAAACTGCCACCCTCATTTTTTGTTCTGTGGTGATTTTTACACATATTTGCTTTTAATTACAGCTTGAATAAACTTCTGAATGTCTGCAAAGGTAAGAAATCATGCAAAGAAATGTACCACAACTTATTGTTGAAACTAAACTGTCATGAACTATAATTTTGTTCACTGTCCCCTAGGTGTTGAGTATTGTCATGTTTCTGTAAAATGTAAAAATACCCTGCAGAACTCTACAATGCTTTGGTACATAGTTTGGGGAACCCATGAGTATAGACATCACACTAAACAAAAAAGCCAAACACAAAGGCATATGTGTGTGATTCCATTTGTATAAGATTTCAAAGACAGGCAAATATAATCCCTGATATTAGAATTAGGATTATGTTTATCTTGGTGAAGAGGGGAGAGGCCATGATCGGGAAGTGTCACATCAGAATCTCTGGGAAGCTCCTAAAAACATTCTATTTCTTGACCTAGTGGTAGCTTCTTAATCAAGTGACTGGGTGGAAGTGTCCATTTTGTTATAATTCATTAATCTGTATACACAAGATTAATCCACTCTGTGTATGTATAAATTATACATGAATAAAATGATATTTTAATACAGAAGCCCTTAATATAGGAAGAAACAATCTAAGCAGCAAAATAAAAGAAATTGCCCCTTCAGGGTGAAACCTCTTCTGATTCCCAAGTCAAATCTTTTGTTTTCCGTTAGAGCTTTACATACTGGTCTACAATTATGCAATTATCAATGGCATCTCTGGCTAAACTGTGAGCTCCTGGAGGATGAGGCCATGTCTCATTTATCTTTAATTTCCTAGTCTTCAAACATGACAACGTGGAAGGCAGTTAAGCATTGTGAAATGAAAAACAATTGTTTAAAATAAACGTATAAACTCAGGTATTTTTCTTTACTTGCTGTCTTTTTTCTATCTTACTCAAATGCCCTGAATGATGTTGTATGTATCACAATACATTTGTGGCTTTCCTTTTTCAATTTCCTGTTTTTATAATAATCATTTATCATCTTCAAAGAATACATTTTAAAGGGATAGGTACATACACCCAGGGCCTTCCTGGTGGCTCAGTGGTAGAGAACCTGTCTGTCAATGCAGGAGATGCAGGTTCGCTCCCTGGGTCAGGAAGATCCCCTGGAAAAGGAAATGGCAATTCACTCTAGTATTCTTGCTTTGGAATCCCATAGACAGAGGAGCCTGGCAGGCTACAGTCTATGGTGTCACAAAAAGAGCTGGACATGACTTAGTGGCTAAACACCACCACTGCATGCTGACACACCCTCATTCTCTTTTAAAGAATTTATATTATTATAAAGTTCTAATGCTACTCAGTACAGTCCATGGACCAGTGCTAGTCCATGAACTGTTGATTACTGGTTTACAGCAAGTTAAGTACAGAAATTGAGAATGTATGTTCAGAAACAAGTACATAATATAATCTGGATTATATCAATATAATCTGAAAAATGGAGTATTTCCTGCCATATCAGTAAACAAAGGATGTCACAGTTATCAGCAATTGCAGCTACCAGGGATAGTGAACCAGTGAGCCCTTAGGGAACGCAGGAAGGGGAAGAATATCTGCCATCCAGCAGCCACCAGACTGT
>SJYX01016731.1:116448-165033 GCA_006410675.1 Oreotragus oreotragus | reverse complement strand
GGGGCAGGTGGAGAAGGGGACGACAGAGGATGAGATGGCTGGATGGCATCACAGACTTGATGGACGTGAGTCTGAGTGAACTCCGGGAGATGGTGATGGACAGGGAGGCCTGGTGTGCTGCGATTCATGGGGTCACAAAGAGTCGGACACGACTGAGCAACTGAACTGAACTGAACACATTCCTGAGTATTGCTGAAACAATCCAAACAGAAGCAGCATTTTCAGAACTGCTGTTCTGGGCTCTACTTGGCCGTGAGCAGGCCAAGAATACACGATGGCACGTGTGTGAAAATTTCACCAAAAGTTTGACAGTAATTGGAGAGATCTGGTATTTTTATTGAAATAGGCAGATGCAGCCAAGAAACAATGCATTCTTGTGTTCCTGTGTGGTTTCTTCAATCCAATGAGCTTACACTGATACTATGCCACATCTGAGCAGTCCGAGGTAGTATTAGTTGAGGGATGGAAGTACTTCCCCCAGACCCAACAATTCAGGTCAATTCCAGGCAACTTAGTATCTGCAAGGCTCTTTGCATTAACAGCAACCAGTGATCGTTAATCTCAAAAGCAAGAAATGAGACTCTCCTTCTTTCTTCCACACATTAAGACATTACATAATATTAATAAATGCTATGACAGCTAATATTCCCTCTCTATTGGTTGCAGTTAATAGTAATGATGAATAATTGTAAAATGCCATTTTTGAATCAGTCATTGCATTGTACTAGGTAATTACACACACGCCCTCAGTCACTCACTCATTCACTCTCAAAGTGAGGGTTTGAGAGGCTAAGTAACTTATCTAAGGTCATACAATTACTAAGAAGTATCACAGTGATTTAATGCTAATTTAAATGTCCATTTATTTATTTCTGTTTTTTTTAGTACTAAACCACTCCATGCTATTGTTACTATTCAATTTATTTTTCCTTAATTTATTTTTAATTAAAGCATATTTACAATATTGTGTTGGTTTCTGTCATACATGACAGAAACATCAGTCATAGATATATGTATGTCCCCTCTTAATCAATCTCTTAATAAAACTGTATTTTATAGAGAACTAAAAAATAAGGAGAAAGGGCTCCAGATGCTTGAAACTTTTAAAAGAAAATTTAAAAACAATGTCACTGGAAGAGAGAAATCAGTGATATTTAATCAGCAATGGAGGTAGAGTTCCCTAGGTTCAAGGATGGAAGAATGTCGAAGTTTTCTTCTTAGGAGAGTGAATAAGTGCGTAGAACCAGTCTCAGAAATCCAACCTGGCTTAGTGTACTCGAGTCAAGAGGAGGGTTTTACTCCCTTCTGATACGTTAAGGGCCATTTTGGAGGACAACTGTGGTAGAACAATCAAAACTGGGTTGAGACCCATGAGCCCTGAATTCTGATTGTTGTTTTGTCTCAGTAACTCTCACTTTATTTCTGAGTCCCAGGTTCACCATCTGTAAACCAGGCAGCTGGTCCAAGCTCCCTTAATTCTCCCTTTCAGAATGGCAGACTCCTTCAGCTGGATTTATTAGCACCATACGCTTCAAAATGATTATGCTCCTCTTTCAGCATAATGGGAATATGGTTTGATTGCAAACTCAGCAGTGGGTTTCAGCCTACCGTCTTTCAAGAGCCTATTAATCTGTCCATATGTGAGGTTACCCTGCTACATTCTTTGGGATACAGCAGAACTTGGAGGAGAGAATCTGAATCCTCCAAGGTAGAAACAAAATTTAAATCCTTGTAAATAGAATTTAAGAAGAAATTTAATTATCTGATTAATTTTTAAAGTCATCAATGACAATGAAACGACAAATTCAGTAGGTGTTATTAGGAGTAATTATGGCAATATCTGAAAAGAAAACAACATCTGTGATTTGCCTGATTAATGGCTTAATGTATCAAGGCATCTGTTAATGGAGTAACACTCCTGGCGATCTCAACTGTATGTTTGCAAGATCTGAAAATAAAGAAAGGACTGGTGGAGAAGAAAGGAGCAGGGTTCCAGATTGGTTATTGGTGGTTAAGTTCCTCCTGAGAATTTTGAACTCCCCTCTGGCTACCTCGACCAGAATTGTATAGCTAATTCAGAGGATAACAAGCTCTACCAGGTATATGAACTCCTGCAGGCTAAACAACTAGCTTCTCAGAGAGATTGCAAAAATTTTACTTTGCACCTTGTGGTTGGAGATGTGTTACCCCAGCCCTAAAGGCATGCCACAGTAGGATTTTTACTAAAGGTACGCATCATGAAACTACTTGTATGCAAGAGGCTTTTTTTTGGCGGGGGGCGGGGGGAGGCGCAGGTAGTAGTTAATAATTTAGGGAGAAAATGTATTTTTCTTTAAACATCAATTTCCTCTTTTGAACTCAAAGGAAAACAAGGTGTTGCCACATATAGTTGAAAACCACTGCAATGTGGCAGCTTCAGGGCGTATTCAGATGAAACTGGGAAATCATATAATGGTCTCACTCTCTCCCTCAAAGCTGTATTTTCTCACTGCTTTGAGAAACAGACACAAACTACATCTGTTTCCTCAGGCTGCAATGGCTGAGAGAGGGATAGATTACCGTAAAACATATTCAGGTTCATTCACACTGCAAGCTTTATTGCATGAGGAAGTAGCTTATCCTAATGAAATCAACTGCAGAAAAATACAACATTCTGTTACAAAAGAAACGTGGATCTCACACTCAGCAAATCAAATGCAGTTTCCAATGTGATAAAAAGGAAAGCAGTTATGAGCTGGGCATGACTCACAAGTTAGAATTAGTGACCAGAGGAGGCAACGATTCCCCTATTATACGGAAGGGCCAAGTTGCTTTTACTCACCCCAGAAAAGATGACGTCTCTCCTGAGCGGGCTCCATTAGAAACTATGGAAAACTGGGCTTGAAAGTGGCATATTTCTCTTGTGCTGCTTGGCTAAAATATCACCTCTCTTTCCTATTGCATTTTTCATTTCTCTGATTATATCTGATGGTGTCCATGTGAGGCCTTAAGCTAACACTCCCTTGGAAATTCAGAAGAGGAGGAGGCCTGGAAAGAAATGACTCTGACCAATAAAGGAAGGAGACAAATAAGCTGCCTCACTAGAGCCCTGTGAGAAAGAGAAGAATGACTTGACTCTGAGTGTGGGGCCCAGTAACAGAACAGTGAAGGCAGTGTTCTCAGCTCGGCTGCACATTCACACAGCACCATCACTGTTAGAAATGGCTCCTGCATAAATTTCTGCTTTCTGTGAACCACTGAGCCAGCAATATAAAAATTCATAAGCGATTCTATTCTCTATACATGAAACAAAAATGACTTTGTCCACTTACCTTTTGCAAAGCACATAATTAAGTATGAGACAATTATAACCTTGTACCTCTCCTTGGGGGTTTGAAATATAATTTAGTCACTGTGTTTCAAGGGCACTTAAGGAAGGAAAGGCTCTCTGCAGTGACTGTTATATCCATGCTGGTGATGAATTTACCCTCAAAGCTTCTGAAGTCCCATTTTGCAGTAGTCGTAGTTCTTATTGATTACACAAAATAAGGAAAGTGGGACCAGAACAATGTACTTATGGATTATGTGAATTCTTCAGACATACAGAAAATCAGAATTGTTTATGGGCTTATTGAGAGATTTGAGTCACTCCCTTAAAAGGAGATTTTCATGCATAACATTTTTTAAAAGTGAGTTTTCTGTTTACCGGCCTGGAGAATCCCAGGGACAGGGGAGCCTGGTGGGCTGCTATCTATGGGGTCGCACAGAATAAGACACGACTGAAGTGACTTAGTAGCAGCAGCAGCTATGAACCAGGTGCCACACTGATGGACAGTTATTGGTGAGCCCATAAAGAAGAAGGTAAAGCAAGCAACAAGCCTTTTTTGATGGTAGCAATAATGAAATACTAAGAAGCTTGGGGATAAAAGGAGGTGAAAAATCAATATAACCAATTTCATGAAAATGTTTCCACCTGCTCTTGGTCAGTTGCTATGTTAATTGTGAAATTACATGTACAGTTGGATCCTATTAGAAACTGTTAAGAAGAAACATGGACACAAGAAACGTTTCAGAAGGACTGAAACATCCAAAACATCTAAACTTTAAATAGCTGTAAAGTACAAGCTAGCAACTTTTGAGAGCATAAAATCTGCCTAACATTTGAGACAACTGAGACAGTCTAGAAATTTTTCAGAAGGCACTTGACATTTCACAGCTGTCCATCTGCTAAAAAGAAGAATGCTTTGCAAGTCCTGGTTTCTTTCTCTCCCTTTTCTCAGAGCCCTGTGGTTTCTTGGCACTAGCAAGACCTGGACTCACAGATTTGGTACATCACGGAGGGTTAGTATCAGAATTGGAGGTTGTTTGGCACTGCTTCCTTGTGCTGTGGCAGAGGACGCTGAAGCTTAGAGAAGTTAACAAATCTGCTCAAGGCACACAGGAAACAGAGACAGGCCACAAACCACATCTCCTCACTTCTAAAGCCGGTGCTCTTCCCCCACCACATCCCCAATGAACAGACAGGTGCACGCAAAGCTGGGATGAGAAGATCTAGCATATCAATCTCTTGATAATCATGGGGACCAATGGCTACAGAGTACTCAAAGCATAAGCTCATTTTCCAAGCTACTTAGAAACTGTAAATATTGATACTAATAGGCATGTGCCAAGTTATTTGCATCATGAAGTTGAAATTAAATATCTCTGTCCAGCTAATTAGAACCCTAGTGACAAGTAATAGATAGCAGAGACTATGTTCAGTTTTTGCTAGAGAGGCTATATTTCTTTCATCTGGCTGCTGGAATTTCTCAATAAATCATGCTAAAAGATCACACATGACAGAGTTCTATGTAGTTTCTTTTTCCTGCCATCAACTTTTCTACACTTAAGTGAATTAATCATTTTTGTATTTGGATTTCTCATTGGATGCATCATGCTCTTCATGTATAATTTTTGGAGTTTGTCATGGGTTAGCCCTTATATTCTTGCAGTCCCAGATCACCAACTAAGAGGCAATAGCTGGGGCCTCCCAGGTGGCTCAGTGGTAAAGTATCCATCTGTCAAAGCAAGAAGCAGTGGTTGACAGAAACTTTTGCTTGTTCATCTCCCACCCACCCATACCACACAACCAGGATAAATTTCATATGCTTAAGGCCCATTATTTACTCCATGCTGTGCAAATTTTACTAGTGGTAACTGTAACTATTAATGAGTGGTTACTCTGTGCCAAGCACTGGGGTAAGTACTCCATCTACATAATTAGACTCATTTAATTCCTGACTATCTTTAACAGTTTGACTTAATGATTCCTATTAAAAAAACTCATAAAATTCTTCATACGTTAACAGAAGTAGTTGCAGGGAAAAATCTTCTTGTAGTCACTTTGATAAGTCACTGCTTATTTGTCTTGATTTTAGTCAAGAGAAAGTCAAAGGTCTAGAAAAATCTTCACTGAACAAGTAGAGTAATGTTTTAAGTGCTTGGAATGGAAAATAACTTGAGGCCTTTTAGCTGGTTAACCAGATGCAACACGGGTTGAGGACTAATGAACAAGGGTTGGAAGAAATACTGAGTGATAACAAGATCATGAGGAGGAGTTAGTTACAGGAGAGACTAGCCGTGAAAACAGTGCCTTCAGGACTGAAGTATGGGGATGGAGCACAGGGCAGTAGCCCAGGACAGTTACATCTCTGGGGACGTAACATGATGGAACACGGTTACCAGCTCTCCCCTTGGGAAGAATACAGTATAAGCAGCCTGAGAAAGAGGTAAGAGGTAAGATGCCCTCAAGGGCCAGGCATGGACACTCCTCCTAAATCAGTATTCTCAAAAAGGGGCAACTTTGCCCACCCCCTCCCCCCAACAGAGGACTTTTGGTGCTATCTGGAGACATCTTTGACCATCATACTGTGACAGGGAAGCCACTGGCATCTGGTGAATAGAGCCCGGAGATGCTGATAAACATCCGACACTGCACAGAACATCCTCTTATGATGAAGAATTACTGGGCCCAAAATGTCAATAGTGCTGAGGTTGAGAAATTCTGCCTTAAATGTTCTCTGAGCAGGGAGCTCAAATCAGGTACTCTGTGACAATCTGGAGGGGTGGGAGTGAGGTTCATGAGAGAGGGGACATATGTTTACCTATGTCTGGTTCATGTCGATGTGTGGCAGAAAACAGCAGGACATCGTAAAGCAATTATCCTCCAATTAAAATGAAGTAAATTTAAATTAAAAAAAAAATACTGTTCCCTAAATTCCCGAGGTGCTGGGTCAAGCTAACCACAGAACTGAATCACTGACTAAATGAGTCTGGTGAGTCTTGTTTACCTTTCCGCAAACTAGGCTTTGCTCTTTCTCTAGACAGTTATTGAATAAACTTCTAAAGGTGAGCACTTTGAAGGAGTATGAAGTCTTAGGCTGGGTCGCTAGCAATTAATTTGATTTCCGAAATAATTTTCAAAAGCAAAGACAAAATAATGATGAAAAGCCTTTGTAGTAAGAAGTATTGATGGGGCAAGGGCAGGCTCAGCTGAAAAACACCAGTAACTACAGAAGACCTCAGTGGCTGATGAGTTCTTGGTTGTCTTTCATCAAGTAATTCACATGGTAGGCAGTGTTCCTAAACCAGATGCAACAGAGTGGTAATTACCTGCACAAATATTTCATTTGGTCTGCACAGACTTAAATTTTAGATTCACTGGCAGTGTTAAACATTGGGATGCTTCTCATAATACAATATATATATATATTTTTTTGGCGGAACTCAACTAGCCAAAGAACGGACAACTGTGGGTTGTTTCTCATCAGTCAAGAGCTGTCCACTGCTGAATGGTGCTGCCTGGACAGGGCATGAGCAGCCCCATTCCTCAGCTGAGCTGCTTCTGGAGGTCATATTACCTGCCTGGCCCTTGTCGCAACCTTAGCTTGCAACTTCTGCCTTAAAACAATCATACTCTTTTTTTACTTTCCTCTTTAGGGTGACCCTATATCATGATAGTGTCTTTTGCAGTGTATGCAGTGTTGCCTAGACTCATTTTCATTCAGTCAGTTTTGCACCATCTTTTGGCTATGTTTGTGTTAATTACAATTATGACTTTTGGATGACTTTGTTTTTCTTTCAGTTTTTCTGGTTACTCAAAAGGTGACTAAATAGTAAAAAATGACTCATTGTTAACCCACTGGGATGGAAAGCCACCACAATTCCTGTTCTACCCATTTTGTTAGCTTAATAATTTTTGATATATATATAACATGAATAAAATAGTTCCCAAATAAATATTTTGACCACCACTTAAGGAAACTTGGTAAGCATAATTTACTGAGATCTATATAAAATTAGTTTTAGAATAAAATACTGCATACTGATATTGAAAGTGAGGAACAAAGTTCAAATAGGTATTTTATACTGTCAGATCAGGTCATTAGAAGGTCACAAAAGAAGCTTGTGAACCAGTATTCCTTTATACTCTTAAAAATTATTTAGGTTTTTTTGTTTATGCATGCTATATCCATCTACACTTACTGTATTAGAAATTTAAAATTAGAAAAATCCAAATTATTTATTCATTTATTTAAAATAAGTAGTGAGAACTTTTCTAAACCTTATTAGTTGTTTGGATTCATAGAAGACATCTGCATTCTCATATGCATTTATCCATTCATTCTGTTGCATCATGCTGTTTTGCTTGAAATACATGAAGAAAATCCAGCCTTTTACATAGTTATAAAGGGGAGCACTCATGGGCCCCCAAAAGAGCTTTGAGAACTGTGGTTACCTTTATGTGTTGACCTGGCTATGCTACAGTGTCTGTGTATTCAACCAGGCACTAGTCTAGGTGATGTGGAGGTATTTTTGTAGGCATGACTAAAGTCCATAATCAGTCCATCCAAAATAGGGCCTGATTCAGTCAGTTGAAAGGACTTTGAAACACAGCTGTGTCTTCTCAGAAGAAGAAGAAAAAATGTCATCTATAAACAGCAGTTTCAACTCATACTTGAGAATTCCAGCAGGCCAGCTAATGACCTTCCCTATGAATGGTCATACTTGCATAGCTAGCCCATCAATCATGTAAGCCAATTCCTTGCAATAAATCAATAAATTTTCTCTCTATATATGTGTGTATGTGTGTGTGCGTGTCTGTGTGTGTGTATAAAACCTAGTGGTTCTGTTCCTCTGGCTGAACTCTCACACAGGAACACCCTTGAGGGTCCTCAGACCACACTGTGAGAATCACTGATCTAAGATACACTTTATAAAGTCTTTGATGTCAGTTACCTAATTGGCTTAACATAATAATTCTATGAAATAATTCAATGAAACTAAGCCATGCTGTGTGGGGCCACCCAAGATGGACAGGTCATGGTGGAGAGGTCTGACAGAATGTGGAACAGTGGAGAAGGGAATGGCAAACCACTTCAGTATTCTTGCCTTGAGAACCCCATGAACAGTATGAAAAGGTAAAATGATAGGATACTGAAAGAGGAACTTCCTGGGGCGGTGGGTGCCCAATATGCTACTGGAGATCAGTGGAGAAATAACTCTAGAAAGAATGAAGGGATGGAGCCAAAACAAAAACAACACCCAGTTGTGGATGTGACTGGTGATAGAAGCAAGGTCCGATGCTGTAAAGAGCACTATTGCACAGGAACCTGGAATGTTAGGTGCATGAATCAAGGCAAATTGGAAGTGGTCAAACATGAGATGGCAGGAGTGAATGTTGACATTCTAGGAATCAGCAAATTAAGATGGACTGGAAAGGGTGAATTTAACTCAGATGACCATTATATCTACTACTGCAGGCAGGAATCCCTCAGAAGAAATGGAGTAGCCATCATGGTCAACAAGAGAGTCCAAAATGCAGTACTTGGATGCAATCTCAAAAATGACAGAATGATCTCTCTTCATTTCCAAGGCAAACCATTCAATATTACAGGAATCCAAGACTATGCCCCAACCAGTAATGCTGAAGAAGCTGAAGTTGAATGGTTCTATGAAGACCTACAAGACCTTTTAGAACGAACACCCAAAAGAGATGTCCTTTTCATTATAGGGGACTGGAATGCAAAAGTAGGAAGTCAAGAAACATCTGGAGTAACAGGCAAGTTTGGCCTTGGAATACGGAATGAAGCAGGGCAAAGGCTAATAGAGTTTTGCCAAGAGAATGCACTGGTCATAGCAAACACCCTCTTCCAACAACATAAGAGAAGACTCTATACATGGACATCACCAGATGGTCAACACCGAAATCAGATTGATTATATTCTCTGCAGCCAAAGATGGAGAAGCTCTATACAGTCAACAAAAACAAGACCAGGAGCTGACTGTGGCTCAGATCATGAACTCCTTATTTCCAAATTCAGACTTAAATTGAAGAAAGTAGGGAAAACCGCTAGACCATTCAGGTATGACCTAAATCAAATCCCTTATGATTATACAGTGGAAGTGAGAAATAGATTTAAGGGCCTAGATCTGATAGACAGAGTTCCTGATGAACTATGGAATGAGGTTCGTGACATTGTACAGGAGACAGGGATCAAGACCATCCCCATGGAAAAGAAATGCAAAAAAGCAAAATGGCTGTCTGGAGAAGCCTTACAAATAGCACTGAAAAGAAGAGAGGCGAAAAGCAAAGGAGAAAAGAAAAGATATAAGCATCTGAATGCAGAGTTCCAAAGAATAGCAAGAAGAGATAAGAAAGCCTTCTTCAGCAATCAATGCAAAGAGATAGAGGAAAACAACAGAATGGGAAAGACTAGAGATCTCTTCAAGAGAATTGGAGATACCAAGGGAACATTTCATGCAAAGATGGGCTCGATAAAGGATAGAAATGGTATGGACCTAACAGAAGCAGAAGATATTAAGAAGAGGTGGCAAGAATACACAGAAGAACTGTACAGAAAAGATCTTCACGACCCAGATAATCATGAGGATGTGATCACTAATCTAGAGCCAGACATCTTGGAATGTGAAGTCAAGTGGGCCTTAGAAAGCATCACTAAGAACAAAGCTAGTGGAGGTGATGGAATTCCAGTTGAGCTGTTTCAAATCCTGAAAGATGATGCTGTGAAAGTGCTGCACTCAATATGCCAGCAAATTTGGAAAACTCAGCAGTGGCCACAGGACTGGAAAAGGTCAGTTTTCATTCCAATTCCAAAGAAAGGCAATGCCAAAGAATGCTCAAACTACCGCACAATTGCACTCATCTCACACGCTAGTAAAGTAATGCTCAAAATTCTCCAAGCCAGGCTTCAGCAATATGTGAACCGTGAACTCCCTGATGTTCAAGCTGGTTTTAGAAAAGGCAGAGGAACCAGAGATCAAATTGCCAACATCCGCTGGATCATGGAAAAAGCAAGAGAGTTCCAGAAAAACATCTATTTCTGCTTTATTGACTATGCCAAAGCCTTTGACTGTGTGGATCACAATAAACTGTGGAAAATTCTGAAAGAGATGGGAATACCAGACCACCTGACCTGCCTCTTGAGAAATCTGTATGCAGGTCAGGAAGCAACAGTTAGAACTGGACATGGAACAACAGACTGGTTCCAAATAGGAAAAGGAGTACGTCAAGGCTGTATATTGTCACCCTGCTTATTTAACTTATATGCAGAGTACATCATGAGAAACGCTGGACTGGAAGAAACACAAGCTGGAATCAAGATTGCCGGGAGAAATATCAATAACCTCAGATATGCAGATGACACCACCTTTATGGCAGAAAGTGAAGAGGAACTAAAAAGCCTCTCAATGAAAGTGAAAGTGGAGAGTGAAAAAGTTGGCTTAAAGTTCAACATTCAGAAAACGAAGATCATGGCATCTGGTCCCATCACTTCATGGGAAATAGATGGGGAAACAGTGGAAACAGTGTCAGACTTTATTTTTGGGGCTCCAAAATCACTGCAGGTGTTGACTGCAGCTGTGAAATGAAAAGACGCTTGCTCCTTGGAAGAAAAGTTATGACCAACCTAGACAGAATATTCAAAAACAGAGACATTACTTTGCCAACAAAAGTCCGTCTAGTCAAGGCTATGGTTTTTCCAGTGGTCATATATGGATGCGAGAGTTGGACTGTGAAGAAGGCTGAGTGCCAAAGAATTGATGCTTTTGAACTGTGGAGCTGGAGAAGACTCTTGAGAGTCCCTTGGACTGCAAGGAGATACAACCAGTCCATCCTAAAGGAGATCAGTCCTGGGTATTCATTGGAATAACTGATGTTGAAGCTGAAATTCCAATACTTTGGCCACCTCCTGTGAAGAGTTGACTCATTGGAAAAGACCCTGATGCTGGGAGGGATTGGGGGCAGGAGGAGAAGGGGACAACAGAGGATTAGATGGCTGGATGGCATCACTGACTCGATAGACATGAGTTTGGGTAAACTCTTGGAGTTGGTGATGGACAGGGAGGCCTGGTGTGCTGTGGTTCATGGGGTCGCAAAGAGTCCGACACGACTGAGCAAGTGAACTGAATAATTCTATGAAGTAAAAGGCAGAAATCATTATTTATATCCCCAGTTCAGTTTAGTTCAGTCACTCAGTTGTGTCCAACTCTTTGTGACCCCATGAATTGCAGCACGCCAGGCCTCCCTGTTCCCAGAGAGAATATTTATCAAATGTAACACACCCATCAGAGGCTCTTAGTCTGGATCCTTAACAACAGCAACAATTCCAGTGCTCCTATCCTTCAGCACAATAATTGTCAATATGTTTGCAAGTATACACACAGATCTGTATGTAGGTCAAGAAACATCAGTGAGAACCAGACACAGAACAATGGACTTGGTCAAAATTGGGAAAGGAGTACATCAAGGCTTTATATTGATATCCTGCTTATTTAATTCCCATGCAGATACATCATGCAAAATATCGGGCTGGATAAATGACAAGCTGGAGTCAAGATTTCCAGGAGAAAAATCAACAACTTCAGATATGGAGATGAAACCACTAAGTACAGAAAGTGAAGAGGAACTAAAGAGCCTCTTGATGAGGGTGAAAAGAGTGTGAAAAAGCTGGTTTGAAACTCAACATTCAAAAACCTAAGATCATGGCATCCAGTTCCATCACTTCATGGCAAATAGATGGGGAAGCAATGGAAACAGTGACAGACTTATTTTACTGGGTTTCAGAATCACCGTGGATGGTGACTGCAGCCACAAAATTAAAAGGTGCTTGCTCCTTGCAAGAAAAGCTATGACAAACCTAGATGGCATATTAAAAAACAGACATCATTTGCTGACAAAGGTCCCTCTAGTCAAAGCTCTGGTTTTTCCAGTAGTCATGTACATATGTGAGAATTAGACCACAAAAATGGGTGAGCACAGAACTGATGCTTTCAAATTGTGGTGCTGGGGAAGACTCTTGAGTCCCTTGGACAGCGAGGAGATCAAACCAGTCAATTCTAAAGGAAATCAATGCTGAATATTCCCTGGAAGGAGTGATGCTGAAGCCGAAGCTCCAATACTTTGGCTACCTGATGAGAACAGCCAACTCATTGGAAAAGACCCCGATGCTGGGAAAGATTGAGGACATGAAGAGAAGGGGGTGACAAGAGGATGCGATGGTTGGATGGATGGCATCACTGACTCAATGGACATGAGTCTGAGCAAGCTTTGGGAGATAGCGAAGGACAGGGAAGCCTGGTATGCGATAGTCCATGGGGTTGCAAAGAGTTGGACAGGACTTCGTGACTGAACAACAACACAGATCTAGACAGTCATATTACTTAATGCACACACACCACACAGAAATTCTTTAGAAAAAGTAGATGGGACTTAAAACCTTTAAGTTGGTTTCCTACGGAAAAGTGATACTAAAGAAACATAGGGCTTTGTTTAATGCTCAAGCAGCTTATAATGTGCCTGGTAGAATAAGATTACTCACTCCTAAAGGTATGAGATTCAATGAGATGATTAGGAATTTGATTCTTTACCAATAATTTTTAAGTACCAGGCTCTGGAATAGGGCTGTTTTCATCTTTTTCAGCTACTGCCGTTATGGAATGGATCCCCTATGCATATATTCGATGCTCCCACTACTCAGCGAATTTATGGAAGACAGGAATAGTCACTGACCAGCGGGTGCTTAGTAATAATGACCTGTTCACTGAATGACTGAGGATGCCAAGGATGGGAGCAATACCCAGAAGTGAAAAGAAAGAGCAAAAGTGGGAAAGTTTGGAGAAATGAAAAAACCAAAGAGCTTAAAGAAGGACTATGGCTTTTAAAAAAGAACAAAGAGGAAACTGAGCTGGAGAAAAGAGTGTGTATCCAAGAGTAATACAAGAGTTATGTGAACAAATGAAAGCCTTCCATTCTAGGAAAGACTGGCCAAGGAGTCTGTCTTCCAGTAGGAAGAAGAGGCAGAATAATATCATGACTGAGAGAATAAACTTTAATCAGACAGATGTGAGTTTGGGTCTTAGTTACATCACACATTAGCTGTGTGATCTTGGGTAAATTGCCTAACACTTTTGGCCCCAGTTTCTACAACCACGAACTTCAGTTACTGTGAGGATTAAGGAAGTACATATTAAGTACATCACATAATGTCTAGCATAGAGTAAATCCAGTGAGTGTTGGCTCCCATGATTATTAATGTTACTACTGCAATTATTATTAATTCTAGAGGCAGTATGCAGCCCAGGGGAAGCTTTTAACTGGGATGGTGATAGGGAGACACCTGTCAATTTTGAAAATATATTTGATGCTAGTTAGAATGAATCACTAAAGGGAAATACTGAAGCCAGAACAATCAGGAAATTACTTTACTAGTACAAGCACAAAGAAGTGACAGAGGTAATTAATATTCTAGCCCAGTGGATCAGGCTTCCACTGGATCAGCCAATACACAACAGATTGGACTTTTGCATTTTATTATTCTAAATAGGAGGAAAAGTTCTCTTTTTAAGCATAATTGGGAAAAGAGAAACTGTATAAAATTTTGCAAGCATATTTAATTTCAATACATCATTGGTCAGATTTAGGGAAGAATGTTAGAAGCTGAAAGTTGCAAATTTTAGATTGTCAAACTTTCTGACATACCTATTACATTTTCAAGTTGTCTCTGCTTACATGGCAAATTAACTAGAGGTTCCCAGGAAATGAACTGCTAAGGAGGCACCAGTCTAGGCTAATAATAAAAAGCAAAACTGCTTACAAGTCACATAAACATCTTTTGTGTATGTCTAGGATCTTCTAAGAGAGACACATAGCTGGATATGTGATATCTACAGAGCTTACAAATGGTGGCTATTCACATTCAGTGAAACCCACACGTTAATATCTGGGTATGCTGGCAGTAAAATCAGCTGATGACAGGTAAGTAGACTAGTAGGTAAGTAGGAGGATTCACTTGCCAATATATGGCACTGGTCACAATATGTGAACAAGCACTGGTCTTGTTAATATAGCACTAGTCTCTTTATGCCTGTATCCAATAAGTAATAATCACATCTTTCAATTTTCAGTCTTAGTGTGAGGTTTCATCTTTATGTTTGATGCAGATCAAAACTACAATAAGTCACCACCCCATACCGGTCAGAATGGCCATCATTAAAAAGTCTACAAATGAAAAATGCTGGAAAGTGTATGTAGAAAAACGAACCTTCCTACACTGTTGGTAGGAACGCAAATTGGTGTAGCCACTATAGAAAAAAATATGAAGGTTCCTTAAGAAAGCTAAAAATAGAGATGCTGTAATATTCAGCAAGCCCTTTCCTGGGCATATATCCAGGAACTGTAATTTGAAAAGATATAGGTATACTTATGTTCATAGCAGCACTATTTAAAATAGCCAGCACAGAGAAGCAACCTAAATATCCACCAGTACATTAAATGTATAAAGAATATACAGTACATATATACAATGGAATACTACTCAGCCATTAAAAAGAGTGAAATAATGCCATTAGTAGAAATATGATGGACCCAGAAATTATTATGCTAAGCCAAGTCAGACAGAGAAAGACAAATACCAAGATATCACTTTTATGTAGAATTTAAAATAAGATGCACATGGATTTATCTACAAAACAGAAACAGACTCAACAGACATAGAGAACAGATGTGGTTGCCAAGCAGGTAGGTAGGAGAGGCACGGATTAGAAGTCTGGGATTAGCAGATGTGAACTATTGAACAGTACATAGAATGGGTAAACAAAATAGAGTTAAAGCAATGAACTTGGAATAACAACTTGAGATGAAACAGGCCTTAGGTTTTAAGTAATCCAATATTAGCATATCACAGATGAGGGAGACAGAGACTCAGGGAAGTTAAGTAGGGTCATTATTAGAAGTCTGGGATTAGCAGATGTGAACTATTGAACAGTACATAGAATGGGTAAACAAAATAGAGTTAAAGCAATGAACTTGGAATAACAACTTGAGATGAAACAGGCCTTAGGTTTTAAGTAATCCAATATTAGCATATCACAGATGAGGGAGACAGAGACTCAGGGAAGTTAAGTAGGGTCATGAGTCAAGGTTGCCACCAGGAGTATCTCGTAACTTCTAACCAAATGTACTTTTGCCACTTCACACTGTCTCAGTGTGGTCATCACAACCACTGTCTTCCCACCCAGCTGTTTTCTACCTATCTACTTTAGCAAAAAAGAAAAATTTACTGGCTCACAGAACTGAAATGTCCTGAGACCCACGGGCTCCATTGCATGTTTTAAGCAGGTTTTCTCCATGTGGTGGCCAGATGGCCCTTGTAAACTCCAGACTCATACTGACTCAACCCAGAAGCCTCATTAGAAGGTCTTTCCTGACACATTTTATCTCGCCAAAGTCTTAGGAAAACCTCTGATTGGTTCATTCTGGTTTGGGTACCCAACTCCACCAGCTCATACAGCAATACATTCTCTGTGCCAACGTCTTTTAAACCACACTGAATATATTATTCACAGAAAAGAGGATTATCTAATTAAAAAGAACTTTTAAAAACAGGTACAAGCAACAAATATATATTATAAAATTACATTAACAAATATATATTATAAACATACTTCTAAAATAAAACCATATGGAAGGAAATATCTAAAAACAGAAGCTTACCAAACACAGGACGTCAACTACGGTAATGGTGTCACTTTTCTTCTTTTAAACAATTTGTGTCAATTTCTGTAATGACAAAGATAAAGAAAAATCTCATTTCAGGAGATGAAAGATTGATTCACTATGGCTTACATCATAATAATTGCTTTCATGCACACTCAACATACAATATTTTCTATTCTCTGCACAGTGTCTGGCATTCAGTGAATGCTCATTCTCACTCTTTGCACACATACAATAGTTAGCTTGATTTGTGCTAAGGCTACAACATCACCTTTCTATCACCACACATTGACAGTGTCATTCATGTCATGAAGTCTCAGTTGAAAGACACCATGGACTATAAGCTGTTCCATATTTTTGATTTTCAATGTTTGAGCTTATGAATGCCACAATTTCCAGAATGGCTTGCCATTTGCTCTGGGATTTCATAGCACATATTCCCCATTCTCCTTATACTTCAGTGGAATTTCTATTATTCAGATTTTCTTTCTTAATTTCAATTGACATGAACTTTAGTTATTATGTCTGAGAATTTCACGAATATAGCTCAAATTTTGTCATCTGGTAAAATTAGGTTTCTACAATGTCACTCTGGAGAATAACCACAGACTTAAATGAAGCACAAATTGTTAAGAAACTGTCACCTGTCTAATTTCATTGGAGATCAACGAGGCAGAGTATGATCATAGTCAGGAGACGGGGCTATTTAAACAGTTTTGGGTTCAAAGCCTACCATCTTACTGGCTGCTGCTGCTGCTAAATCGCTTCAGTCGTGTCTGACTCTGTGCGACCCCACAGACGGCAGCCAGCCAGGCGCCGCCGTCCCTGGGATTCTCCAGGCAAGAACACAGGAGTCAGTTGGCTAGTCTTAGTCAAATTAGTTTACACAATAAGACTTAATGACCTCATCTATAATGTGGGACAGCTCCATTACCTAATTCACAGGTAATGCATGTAGAGGGTGTGGTGCTCTTTGAACTCTAAATACAGATTAACCATTGTTATGATAGTCATTGGAGAAGGCAAGGGCATCCCACTCCAGTGTTCTTGCCTGGAGAATCCTATGGACGGAGGGTCTGGTGGGCTCAGTCCATGGGGTCGCTAAGAGTCGGACATGACTGAGTGACTTCACTTTTCCTTTTCACTTTCATGCATTGGAGAAGGAAATGGCAACCCACTCCAGTGTNGTCATTGGAGAAGGCAAGGGCATCCCACTCCAGTGTTCTTGCCTGGAGAATCCTATGGACGGAGGGTCTGGTGGGCTCAGTCCATGGGGTCGCTAAGAGTCGGACATGACTGAGTGACTTCACTTTTCCTTTTCACTTTCATGCATTGGAGAAGGAAATGGCAACCCACTCCAGTGTTCTTGCCTGGAGAATCCAAAGTAGCTTATTTATGGGCAATAAAATAAAGAGCAGAAATAGCATCTGCTGGAGTTTGCAAGCACAAAATAAAAATGCACATATTCATTTGTGAACGCTGATTTTACTGATAGACAATTTTTATATTTTTCCCAAGAAGCCTTCCCACATTTCTTTGTTTTCATTTGTCCACCTCCTTTTGGCTTCTTAATAATCATTTTTTAAAAAATAGTTTTGAGGTACAACTGACCTTGTACCTCAAATTAAAAATGTATATATTTAAGGTACACAAAATGATTTGATATACATATACAAATGATAATCATAACCAAGCCAGTAAACACACCCATCACTTCACATAGTTACCTTTGTGTGTGTATGTGTGTGGTGAAAACATTTAGGATCTACTCTCCTGGTGACTTTCAAGTAATTATTAATATATTATTAACTACAGTCACCATGCTGAAAGTTCAATCTTCAGAATTTCTTCATCTTATAAGTAGAACTTTGTACCATTTGACCAACATCTCTCCATTTTGTCTGATTATTTTGATTGTTTAGCTTTTTTTTTTTTTAAAGAATAAGACATTAAGACAGATTGCCAGCAGATACAGCATTCTCTGTGACTGCTGCTTGTCTCTAAAATCTACTCATTTCTTCCATCTCCCCTGTTTGAGTCCAGGCTACATCTTCCCTTGCCTGCTCCCTGTTGTTCTCTCTGCTTCTGTGATCACATCCTGTGGTGGTCATTGCTCCTGGTCACCAATAGTCATCTCTCCTGTGCATGCGTGCTAAGTTGCTTCAGTCATGTCTGACTCCTTGCAACCCTATGGACTGTAGCCTGCCAGGCTACGCTGTCCATGGGGATTCTCCAGGCAAGAATACTGGAGAGGGTTGTCATGCCGCCCTCCAGGGAATCTTCCTGGCCCAGGGATCGAGCCTGTTATCTCTTGTGTCTCCTGCATTGGCAGGCAAGTTCTTTACCACTAGTGCCACCTGGGAAGCCTGCCAGTACTGTACTTCTGGGCATTTGTGAAGATCACCCTTTCCCGTGGCCGTGACAGTGATGTAAGAGTGGAAGTGACCCATGTGCTTCCAGGTGGAAGCACTGAGGCTCATGCGTTTGGTTTCTCTTGTTTATTCCTTGTTAACATGACCACTATCCTTCCGAAATGCAGAGCTCTTGCCAGTCAAGAGTGGTAGAGTGAGGATGACGTAGAACAGAGTGACAAATAATACATGAACAAGGAATAAGGCTTGTTTCACAAACACAGTTTAAGTACTAATTACAGACTGCTTGGAACATAAACTGTTGCATAGTATTCTTTTCAACTGAAATTTAAGCAGCTTTTCTGGGGAAATTACATGTTGCTTCTTGCACAGTCTCTGTATCATCACCCTGAGCTTAGTATAAGAAATCAATAAATACTTGTCAATGGACTGACCAGGGAAAGGAACTTCATTTCCTCCTCTTTGAAGTGAACTCTTTGAAGTGAAATTTGACTATTTTACATTAAGTTAGAAGTGGACTTACATACAGTTACTCTAGATATATGGACTGGAACAAAAGCGCCTCTTAAAATCTTCTAAGACTCCTCAAACTCTCCTTTTGTATAGGTGTGTCTGAGGCCCATAAATCTCATATTATTATTCACTTGCTCACAGGGGCTGAAATAAATCTATGTCTTATTTCTATTACCTTTTAATATTCTATTATCAAAGATATGGAAGGAGACAGGTAATGGAGGATGGACTTTCTGATAATTTAGCTGTCATCTTTAGCATCATGGTTTGACTAAAGGCTGGAATGTTCAAACCACGATTATAAATGGTGGTATATAAAGTGTCTCCTGGGACTTTGGTCCAGGAGCAGTTTACATTTTTAGTAGTTTCAAGCATTCAATTTGATATTTCCTTGTTGCATCTCCTTAATAGGATGGCGGAAGCAGAAGTATCAGATGTGAGGGTATCTCAGATTGTGCCTTAACAGAAAGAACCAAATGTTTGCTAAGGACACTTTTTATACAAATAGCCTTGGGAAAGACTTCCAAAACCTGTTCAACAACTCCAGAATTATTCTCCATTTATCACTCCTCAATAGTCAGCAGTCCCCATATCTTGCTGTCCCTTCACTGCCTCGTCCGTTTGTTGTCTCTTTCACTTTGGTATCTTGTGAGTCTTGTTTCTGATTTCCAGGATCTGCCTTGACCTCTGGTGCCTGTGCAGGGTACAAATCCCATCTCTGCAATCACATCAGTAACATCATAACAGAAACTCCCCAACTGTAAGTCCATAAATGGCTCTTCCCACAATTCTCCACTGCAACTAAATTTGAATCGGGGCAGAGAGTATAGGATGAGAGGCCCATGTCTGATTTGCCATCAACTTCAGACTAATATTCCACTACCCTTGGTATCTCTTACTTCTCCAAGAAAGTCTGTGGGAATGATCCATTCAGATTAGTTTCATAAGATCAAAGCTCTATTACTACATATATTCTCACTTTTTTCACATTCTAATGTTTCTGAAATTGTGGTGCCTCTTACACTTGATATGCACCTTTAATGAGATATTTAATCTCCAAATGTTATCATTAAATTTATAAAGAAATATATAATTGATTGCATCTTAAACGTCAAGGTTAAAATTACTCCTGATATTTTATTGTTCAGTTGCTAAGTCATCTCCTCCTCTTTACGACCCCATGGACTGTGGCATACCAGGCTTCCCTGTCCTTCATTAGCTCCTGGAGTTGCTCACACTCATATGCATTGAGTCAGTGATGTGATCCAACCATCTCATCCTCTGTCACCCCCTTCTCCACCTGCTCTCAATCCTTCCCAGCACTGGGGTCTTTTCCAATGAGCTGACTCTTTGCATCAGGGGCCAATGTATTGGAGCTCAAAAATCAGATATAATCCTGTGACAAACAGATTCAAAGGATTAGATCTGACTTGTGAACTTCTCATATTAGAGGTTCTCAAGTACACTTTATGGCTTTGGCTTCTTATTTCACTGAATGCATGTCATTTAACAGAGCTAAAGGCTGACAAATTTAAGGACTATGAAAGGCAACCAAATCCTGAGCATCACAGGCTAGAAGAGTGTTGAGCCTGGTTTGCACAGATGTGTCTGGCCTGCCCTCTAAGCTTCTGTACAAAACCAGCAACAACCGTTCCTCATCAGGAGAAACAGTCAGAACATCATCACATCTGGGGTCGAATAGCAGCTAATTTTACACAGAAAGAGTGCCTATTTGACTTTTTTCTCAAGTTCTTTTGGCATTCCAATCGATGTAAACATGTTGACTAAATGGTTATTTTCTCAGGGAAAACTGTTTCATCTGATCCCATTTACTCTTTTCCTCATACTTAAATTTACAAGTAAACATTCCAGGGTTCACAGTGAGGCTTTACTTCATTTCCCTATCTGCATTCAACATTTTACTTGTTGAAACCACTGCTATGAAGTTTATAATTTTCTTTAGACAAAAACATGTACACCAAAACCCCACCAAAACACTGCATCTTTTCCAATAACCCCATTTTAAGGCATATAAGCATATGATAACAAATTCATATCCCAATATGAAAACACACCATCTAAAATTTGCTGTTTCACTTATATGTGTCTCTCTAATCTGAATGTCAGAGATTGAATTATCATGCTTATAAAGAAATCTTTTCTCCTCAACAAATCAACTACATGATACTGCCCTAAACTTTGGGAAAGTAAATGACTTTTTCTAAGACCCACAGATGAGTAAGGACCAGCTAGCTTTTATTGGGATTTAATCTTTATGCATGGATTTAAATTTCCAGGAATGCTTGGTGAGGAGAATCCTAGAGTTCACACCACAATACCTATACAGATTGAGAGAATCAAGATTTGGGGCCCTGATTAGTTAATGAAGCCAGGGATATATTATTACCTACTCAATCTACAATTATTCAATTGCATTAGTTAAGCAGGGAAGCCAAGTAATTCCTGTAAGAGTTAAATATGTGTTAACCACTAGGCGTCAGTGAGATTATGAACGTTCACTGAAAATGAGTCACACTGACCGACCTGGTTCTAATTTCACTTCTGTCACATTTCCCTGGTTGTTTGACCTTGTAAAACTACTTAATCTCTTAGCCTTAAGTTTCTTCTGAAAAATAAGCAAAATAATAGCTACTTTACACGATTATAAATTTCCCCCCTCTCTCTATAAATATATCTATCCAATGTGTGTGTATATACATATTTGGCATAATGAGTAATCAATGGCAATTTCATCCTCACTGTACTGTACCCAACCCAACTGTAAACTCAAATACTCTAATAGCTCTCGTTTCTCCTATCAATATGAGAAACAGACAATGAAATTCATCTCCTAGGATACCATCATTTATCAGTTCCCTCTCACTTTCTATTTGTTTAAGAGAAGTTGAGAGAGTAGGATTAACTATAAAAATCATACAAATGTCTAATTTCAAGGAAATAGTGCCTGTGGGACAGAAAATAGTTGTAAATTGCCTCTTTTTTCAGTTGAGAAAAGTCTGAACAAGCCTACTCACAAAACCTTCCATTCAAAATTTCCCTAGCACCTCCTTCATAAAAACCTCCTGCAAATAACTGGTGTAGAACTGGGAAGCAACATCGAGGGAGAACAGAAACTGCTACTAACGCAGTAAACCATAGAATACTAGAACGGGAAAAGCAACTTAGAAAGGATCAGTGAGAGGAAGATATTGAAGAGACAAACCTTTTACTTGTCCCTGAAATTAAATAAAATTGTCATTAACTCATCAGTAAACGTAACTATACCCAAATCAATGGCAACTTCTTTAATAGAAAGACCATATTTTCTTCAAATTGCCAGAAGACTCTTCCAAGTGTACATTTGTGCATGTGGTACCTCAAATAATAGGGGGTAAGGTTTGTAATTTCAGCAAGGAACAGTTTTTAGACAGTAAAGTGATGCTATTTCCAAGCCTTCACTCCTACAGTGAGATTGGAAAGAGAGAGAGTTTTGAATTTGCTAAGGCTGCTATAACAAAGTACCACAAGTGGGAGGCTTAAACAATAGAACTTTATGGTCTCACAGTTCTGGAGGCTAAAAGCCCAGATCAGGCTGTTAGCAGGGTTGGTCCTTTCTGAGGGCTGTGAGGAAAGAATCTGGTTCATTCCCCTTTCACAGCTTCAGTGTTTTGCTACAAACTGGGATGTGCCTGGGCCTATAGACCCATCACCTAGATCTCTGCCCCTGTGTTCACATGGCAGTCTCCTTCTGCGCATGTCTCTACACACATATCTCAACTTTGTATAACAGCATGTTTTATCAGCTTGGGAGCTCACCTACTTCAGAATGACCTCATCAAAGCTTCATTACATCTGCATGATTATTCCCAAATGAGGTCACTTCCTGAGATACTGGGCGTTAGGACCTCACACATGAATTTGGGGGAGACACAATTAAACCTAGCAAGACAGAAGAGAAAGCACTGCTTCTGAAATGGTAGAGCAAACCATCCAATCTGTCAAAGTAGACAAAACCTAACTAGATACTCATTAGAATAGATGTCATTGCTGGTATACATGTTGAATGTCACTGGCACTTCTTGCAGCTTTCTTATCTACCATGTAGATGATTCTGCTTACTGATATTCATCTTTGCAACCCATGGACTGCAGCCCATCAGGCTCCTCTGTTCTGAAATTCTCCAGGTAAGAATACTGGAGTGGGTAGCCATTCTCTTCACCAGAAGATCTTCCTGAACCAGGGATTGAATCCAGATCTCTTGCATTGCAAGCATATTCTTCACCTACTGAGCCACCAGGGAAGCCCAGTGATATGAAAGAAGGCACACGAGTACTTCAGAGTATGAGAGAAAGAAATTAAGATCCAAGTCCAAGCACACTGATACTAGGACATCTAATCAGGGAATGGATTTCATAAGACTTTCAAATTTACTAATAGTTCCTTTTTCTTTCTAGAATATTGTTTATAAGCAGCCTTATATTATTAAATAAGTATAATTCACTGTTGCTGAACCTAAGCAAGTCTTCCAAAACCCTAACTTCATCAGAATTATTAATTCTGCCCAGAGATACACATGCTTTATTCTGGGGCCAACTATATTGCAACAATTCTTTGTTGATAATAAGGGTGTAGGGGTGGGTAGTTTGAGGTTCTACTTTTATGGGACTTGATGTTTTACTTTTTAAAAAAAAGTCAACCTAATATGAACATGAACCAAGAGCTTTCACGTCTTCCAGGTACCAAAAAAAAAAATCTCTCCCATACAAATTTCAGCTTCAGTTAATTGACCAATGTTTTCCATGATTGGGGGATGATACTTAAAAGGATTTTGAGCAAAGTGAGGATGCTACTTGAAAGTGGTAATGTGACATTGATGTTCACATTGAGGTTATTCTTTTTTAGCTTTATTTTGTATTGAATAATCAAAAGAATTGGCTATCAATCTGGTGCTAGTGTGATTTTAATCATTAATACATCCTAATCTCCCTCATAATGCAGAAGAAGATACCATAGTTCTGAGTTTTAGTTTTGTTTATTTAGAATGTGATATTTTTAATTGTTTATTTTAACTTTATTATCTAACTATGGTATTTGATATAAATATTCCCTTTAAAATTTTTTAAAGTATTTTTAAAATAAATTTAAAAGTCAATTTTTTAAAAAGAAACTATGAAATAAGTAACAGTCATGAAGCTAGACAAACATTTGAAAGATAGGATGCAAATAACTAAAATATGGGAACTAATGATTCATTCTTTTACCTGAAGACATTTGCATAGAGGAACAACACATTCCACTGGATGCTCAATAAATACATTCAGTTGCAGGAAAAAGGTGTCCTCCACACCCAGTTGGCATGTTTTGGTTGGGCAGAAAGCAAAAACATAGAAATCCAACAGATCTCTTTTTTGCTGGAATAGAGCAAGGACTAAATTTCAACTACCTTAGGAGCTGGTGGCAAGCCCTCCTCCTTCTTTTCTATTCTCATCCCGGCTTACCTGGTTTGCATTATGTTTGATCCCAAAAGCCACCACCGATCCTTTTGGGAATAGGCAGAGTATATAAAAAGGAGGTGATTAATCAGTATTTATTGAATAAATGAATAAATAAGTGAACGAATAAGNCCTCCTTCTTTTCTATTCTCATCCCGGCTTACCTGGTTTGCATTATGTTTGATCCCAAAAGCCACCACCGATCCTTTTGGGAATAGGCAGAGTATATAAAAAGGAGGTGATTAATCAGTATTTATTGAATAAATGAATAAATAAGTGAACGAATAAGTTAACAGAGAAAACAGAGGGACTAAGAGGGAGAATTTGCAAAGCTCTGATTGTTCTTAGCTCTCCTGTTTAAATAAGGAGAGTTGATTCAAGGAGTACACTGTGATTCTAACAAGGAAGATAGCACTATGCATGGCTCAGATGGGAAACATGGGGTCTGAATAGGCAGGAAATTAGAGAAAACACTCCTTCGCGATTGTTTGTCTTCTCTCTAAATGTATTGGAGGACTGCCTGATAATCCCAGATGGATCCAGAAATGACTTTTCAGGCAATCAGAGGAGACTGAAGCTGATGGTCACCTTGGCTGTATCTTGGGTTAAGCATATCGATCCTAATTTACAGGAATCATGAAAATAAAATTCTGGTTGTTGGTGGAAAGGAAAGTGATAAAAGTCCATCTGAGAGGGAATCCAGCCTGAATTAATAAGAGAGAGAAAACACACCATGTCTTCGTTCTCTGCTCAGAAAGTCCATCAATGTGACACTGAAAGCTCTTCTGGGGGAACAAGAGAAACTCCCTGGTGTCTGTGTGGAAGTTGTTTTCATCCTCGTTGATGGGAAGATTCATAGGCTGTTGGAGAAAAAACATCTGTTGCAGAGCAAAGAGAAATATGAGTGAATTAAACCTATTGTTCTCGACTCTCTAGTTTTCAACACATCTTCTTTGGTAATACGGGGCTTCCCTGGTAGCTCAGACAGTAAAGAATATGCCTGCAATGTGGGAGACCAGGGTTTGATCCCTGGGTTGGGAAGATCCCCTGGAGAAGGGCATGACAACCCATTTCAGTATTCTTGCCTGGAGAATGCCACGGACGGAGGAGCCTGGTGGACTACAGTCTATGAGGTTGAAAGAATCAGACATGACTGAGTGACTAACACTTTTACTTCACTTTCCTTTGTAATATAGAACTTTACATATATGTTCCCTCTCTTCTAAACTGGACTCTGCCCAAAGGTAGGATCTGTATCCTGATTCATTTTTGTTGTCCCATGGTACCCATTATTTGAGACACAATAGATGCTCAGTAACCCAGACAGCATATTAAAAAGCAGATACATTTCTTTGCTACAAAGCTATGGTTTTTTCAGTAGTCATGTATGGATGTGAGAGCTGGACTATAAAGACAGCAGAGTTAAGAAGAACTAATGCTTTTGGACTGTGGTGTTGAAGAAGACTCTTGAGAGTCCCTTGGTCTGTAAGGAGATCCAACCAGTCTATCCTAAAGGAAATCAGTCCTGAATATTCATTGGAAGGACTGACACTGAAGCTGAAGCTCTAATACTTTGTCCACCTGACGAGAAGAACTGACTCACTGGAAAAGACCCTGATGCTGGGAAAGATTGAAGGCAGGAGGAGAAGGGGATGATAGAGGATGAGACGGCTGGATGGCATCAGTAACTCGATGGACTTGAATCTGAGCAAGCTCGGGGAATTGGTGATGAACAGGGAAGCCTGGCACGCTGCCATCCATGGGGTCGCAAAGAGTCGGACACGACTGAGCAATTGAAGTAAGGAATGAAAATAGACATTTGAAAATTGCTACGGCTGCTGTTTAAATTCTTCTCCATGAATATGAGTGCTTACCATAAACCAGACAACTTTTTCACTGGGGGAAATTTTACAACAATCTCATTTGTAAAGACATTTGTAGACCTGAGGCTGATTTTCCATGAACATTAGTAACATTTATACAACTCAGATCATGAGAAACAAAGAGAGAGGGGGATATGGTAAAGGGGTGTGGGTACACAGAGAAACAGCAATCAGTTTGGGGATTGCTGAGGGTGAAGATCAGGGAAGGAGCATTTGTTGAAAGCTTTGAAGGATGAAATTCAACAGATGTGGGTAACTCTGGAGAAGGATGTCCAAAGGGAATATTATACCCCAGAAAAAACTGATAGAACAGTTTTTTGGGGGAGGGGTGATGGGTAGTTTAGAGGGGCTACAATAATGTTTACAATGTAGGGATGTGTATGTTTGTGGGTGTGTGTGTGTGCAAGTGTTTGAGAGAGGGAGGAGAGAGAAAGAAGTGAGGAGAAAGGACAAAGAGAGAACAAGAATCAGGGAGTTAAGGCCATCTGGGCACAGATTTCACAGAGCCTTAAAAACTCACTAAAGCCATTTGGAGTTAACTAAACCTGATGTTCAAGCTGGTTTTAGAAAAGGCAGAGGAACCAGAGGTCAAATTGCCGATATCCACTGGATCACAGAAAAAGCAAGAGAGTTTCAGAAAAAAAATTCTGCTTTATTGACTATGCCAAAGCCTTTGGCTGTGTGGATCACAATAAACTGTGGAAAATTCTGAAAGAGATGGGAATACCAGACCACCTGACCTGCCTCTTGAGAAACCTGTATGCAGGTCAGGAAGCTACAGTTAGAACTGGACATGGAACAACAGACTGGTTCCAAATAGGAAAAGGAGTACATCAAGGCTGTATATTGTCTCCCTGCTTATTTAACTTATATGCAGAACATCATGAGAAATGCTGGACTAGAAGAAACACAAGCTGGAATCAAGATTGCTGGGAGAAATATCAATAACCTCAGATATGCAGATGATATCACCCTTATGGCAGAAAATGAAGAGGAACTAAAAAGCCTCTCAATGAAAGTGAAAGTGGAGAGTGAAAAAGTTGGCTTAAAGCTCAACATTCAGAAAACGAAAATCATGGCATCTGGTCCCATCACTTCATGGGAAATAGATGGAGAAACAGTGGAAACAGTGTCAGACTTTATTTGGGGGGGACTCCAAAATCACTGCAGATAGTGATTGCAGCCATGAAATTAAAAGATGGTTACTCTTTGGAAGAAAAGTTATGACCAACCTAGACAGCATATTCAAAAGCAGAGACACTACTTTGTCGACTAAGGTCCGTCTAGTCAAGGCTATGGCTTTTCCTGTGGTCATGTATGGATGTGAGAGTTGGACTGTGAAGAAGGCTGAGCACTGAAGAATTGATGCTTTTGAACTGTGGTGTTGGAGAAGACTCTTGAGAGTCCCTTGGACTGCAAGGAGATCCAACCAATCCATTCTGAAGGAGATCAGCCCTGGGATTTCTTTGGAAGGAATGATGGTAAAGCTGAAACTCCAGTACTTTGGCCACCTCATGCAAAGAGTTGACTCATTGGAAAAGACTCTGATGCTGGGAGGGATTGGGGGAAGGAGGAGAAGGGGACGACCGAGGATGAGATGGCTGGATGGCATCACTGACTCAATGGATGTGAGTCTGAGTGAACTCCAGGAGTTGGTGATGGACAGGGAGGCCTGGCGTGCTGCAATTCATGGGGTCGCAAAGAGTTGGACACGACTAAGCGACTGAATTGAACTGAACTGAAATAATGCAGGTCATGGAGCAGGGACATGAAAAATCTCAACTGTTCTTTAGGATCTGGACAAACAATTAGCTCATCTGACCAACAAATTTAGGCAAGAGTTTAGTAACGCCCCCTCCTCCAGGGTCATTCTTTTCCTCCCTGATATCAGAGGCGCACATCCAAAAGGAGACTCCAAAAGATGACAGCAGACTCAAGGAATGGCTTCCTGCTGGAATTTCATCCCAGTAAGTAAGGACAACATAAGAAGGAAATAGTGCGGGCATCCTTCTATAGCACAAGCCACATTTGTCTCAATTTGAGAGGCTAATTGTTTTTTCTAAAGCTTCCCTTGAACATATGCCCTTAAAGGGAATGATTTAAGTGTTTATTTTTACTTTTCAGCAGGAAATGTATTCCTCTGTAATCAAATACCTAGAATTGATGAGAAAGCTATATTTCACAAAGGAATGTCAGCTGATAAGTATAGAATGAGTGACAAAATTAGAAAACGTGTCTGCAAGCTCTCATGTAATTGATTCAGGCAAGAATTTTCAACTGGTGTTAAAACTATTTGGTGAATGGAAATATATTGTAGAAATGTAGTGAACAAAAGTGAGATTTCATAGCTCCTCTGATCTAAGCTCAGCATTGGCCCCTTTCACTCTAAAACCCAGCTCCTTACAGAGGCCACCAAGGACTCACATCAGCTGCCCTCCAATCCTTTTCTGAATTCAACCTCACTGTGATCCCCTTGTTCCTATAACTTCAGCCACATTGCCTCCTTAGTATTTTTTGAATGGATGTACCCGTCATGCATCCTTTTAACGGTCTTTGCTCTCTATCCCATGTCTGGATTTCTCTTCTCCCAAATACGTGCATGGCTAAGTCTTTCCTGACACACGTCCCTGTTGAGAATCAACTTCTTGGGTTTCCCCGGTGGCTCAGTGGGAAGAATCTGCCTGCTGATGCAGGAGACATGGGTTTGATTGCTGATCTGGGAAGATCTCACATGCTGCAGAGCCTGTGTGCCACAACTACTGAGCCTGTCTTGAGCCACAACTACTGAAGCCTCAAGCCCTAGAGCCCGTTCTCTGAGCATCAACAGAAGCCACGGCAATGAGAAGCCCACTCACTCCAACCAGAGAGCAGCCTACGCCACAATGAAGTCCTAGCACAGCCATAAATAAATACATAAAATTATACAAGAAAGAGAGTCAACTTCTCAACACTCTGTTTACAAATACACCCCACCCCATTGCCACGCTCAAACTCTCCCAGCCTGCCACTCCACTCTCTGCTTCTCCCTCCTAGGCATCTACTAACTGCTAACCTATGATACCATTTACCTGGGTTAGCAGACAGAGATTTTTGTCCTGTGTTTTCTGCAAAACTCCTAGGCATCTAGGATAGTACCTGGAATGCAGCAGTTGCTCAAATATTTGTTTAATGTATTGAATAAAAGCCTGTGGGCAAAGGAACCTTTGGTGAGTCATCCTTGATGAGTGGTACCACACTGCTCATGCATACAGGAGGAGCACAGATCACAAGTGGGGACTGGCCTCTGTGTACAGAAAGCGGCAACCCTTGCTCATGGGCATTTCACTACCATAAATATGTGAGAGGTGGCACT
Source organism: Oreotragus oreotragus (assembly GCA_006410675.1). Lineage (NCBI taxonomy): Eukaryota > Metazoa > Chordata > Mammalia > Artiodactyla > Bovidae > Oreotragus > Oreotragus oreotragus. Next base: position 135,388 of record SJYX01016731.1, on the reverse strand, counting down.
AATTAGAGGATACGGTAAACATATTAATGCTGAGAAATTAATGAGCTTGGAGAACAGAAAATCAGTGCTTTTGACAAAGGAATCTGTTAGAGAAACAAACATAGCAGAGGCAAGGGAGAGGGCAATACCAGTTTCTAGAATTGGGTTTCTCTGCTTCAAAGATCCAGAAGTTTTGTCTCAGATAACCTTCATTAAGAAGCCAACAGAAATCTCCCAACACTCAGGCAGCTTCTTTGAATTTTCCTCATTTTGTGAGCCATTCTAGAAACCAGCCCAGGATCTACATGCTGGGGAAATAATCTTTCATCTGACAAGGGGAATAAGGCAATCTGCTTCTTCAATCTGGGGGACTGTTCTCGCAGGAGGCCAGGGTATTAAGTATAATCACCTGTCTGGGATCAGGAAGCAGAGGGGAGGGGTCAGAAGTATGCAGTTCAATCAACCAGGCTGTGAAGTCGTTTCATTTCCTCTTCTATAATCAGCTTTGTTTTCCCTTGTTCCTAAGATTATGATCTTTTATGTTTTTTTCATTCCAGCAGCTCCTAACTCATGAAGTCATGGAATTAGTGCCAGGGGTTTGAAAATTCATGAGAACTAAACATTTTCATTAGAGTGAATAAATATCAGATTTATATATATGTGTGTATGTACATATACATGTACATATGTGTACACACACATATATATATACATAAATACACATTATTTTGAGACATGGGTGTTCCTGGGAACAATGAGATATGAATCCTATTAAAAGTGTTGCTGAATTCATTGAGTGGTTTGTTTAAATACTCCTAACACAGTAACCGTTTGTCATAAAGGCTCAAATAAATCAGTTGCTATTAGCACATTAGACAAAATCTTCTGTAGGAAAGACTAGGGTAGGGATAAATCATCTAGGTCAAGTTCATTATTTACTTCCCTAACAGGATGGAGAACCAGAGAGATGGAGAGACTTTTAGGTCTCGTGGCGAGATAAGAGCACTGCAGCAGAATCCTGGTCCCTGGACACCAGCGTAAGGCTCTCAGCAAGTGCACTAACCTGTCAGCTGACTCCAGACTTTCAACATTCCTCACTGAAGGAACCTTCCCCTACCCTTTGACCTCTGACCATTTAATCTCTTGCTAGGGTGGTCAGAAGGGCTTCCGTAGTGGCTCAGTGGTAAAGAGCCTGCCTGCCAATACAGGAGATGTGGGTTTAATCTCTGGGTCAGGAAAATCCCCTGGAGAGGGAAATGGCAACTCACTTCCGTATTCTTGCCTGGAAAATCCCATGGACAGAGAAGTCTGGCAGGCTACACTCCCGTGGGTCACAAAAGATGTGGATACAACTCAGCAACTCAACAACAGGGTCGTCAGAATCAAGGGGCCAGAGTGTTCAGCTGATAAGAGAAGCTAAGACCTCCCTTCAGTACATGACCTATTTGTCTTTCTAAAAGCCATCAGCCTTTGCACAGCTTAAGAAACAGGTTGAAATGTGCCCTTGCAGCAAAAAGTTACAGATGAGTTTCAACAGAAAATGACATTTCTCTTTGCCCTATTCATTTACCTTGGTAGGCTAGTCTTCAAGTTTTAAAAACTTGGGAAAATTATTAAACCTCTGAGTCAATTTTCTCATTTGTAAAATAAGAATGATACTTGTTTTATTAAGGCAAATGAGAACTATAGGTCAAAAGCTTGGAGTTGTGCCTAGCAGACAGCATGCATCATTATAAAATACTCATTTGTTATTTTTATCCAAGCTAAGGTGCCATAGTAGAGAGAGAATTTCATTATTATAATTATTTAAAATATCATTTTTATAATGATTCCTAATTATTTGTTTTAATCAGAAGGTTGACATTTTCTTCATCTATGAGTTCTTTAGTGAGAAGCCATAATCTTTAAACAGTTAAATGTGCTCCTGGTCTTCCCTGGTGACTCAGACAGTAAAGAATCTGCATGTATGATGGGAAACCTGGGTTTGATCCCTGGGTTGGGAAGATCCCTTGGGTAAGGAAATGGCTATCCACACTGGTATTCTTGCCTGGGAAATCCCATGGACAGAGGAACCTGGCAGGCTACAGTCCATGGAGCTGCAAANCTCAGACAGTAAAGAATCTGCATGTATGATGGGAAACCTGGGTTTGATCCCTGGGTTGGGAAGATCCCTTGGGTAAGGAAATGGCTATCCACACTGGTATTCTTGCCTGGGAAATCCCATGGACAGAGGAACCTGGCAGGCTACAGTCCATGGAGCTGCAAAAGAATCAGATACGACTGAGCGACTAACACTTTCACTTTCCTCTGAGAACTTCCTATGACTTTTCACTGTGTTTAGAATAAAACACAAACTTCTTCCAAGGCCTTCTGATCTGGTCCTTACCTTTCCCTCTAGCTGTATTCTCTGACATCTCTCCACTTTTCTCAAGCTCAAACCTAGCGGGCCTCAAGCTTTGCTCTAGCTTTGTAGGGTAGCTGTTCCCCTGAGGCTCCAGCTTCTTCCCTGCTTTGGGTCCTTAGCATCTGCTGACGACGCAGCCTTCAGATTTATCTCCCAGGCTTCCCCAAGCTTTTGGGTAAGGAAGAAACTGCTGTCAACTCCCTTGCTGCTGCTGTGGCTAAGTCGCTTCAGTCGTGTCTGACTCTGTGAGACACCAGAGATGGCAGCCCACCAGGCTCCCCATCCCTGGGATTCTCCAGGCAAGAACACTGGACTGGGTTGCCATTTCCTTCTCCAATGCATGAAAGTGAAAAGTGAAAGTGAAGTCACTCAGTCGTGTCTGACTCCTAGCGACCCTATGGACTTCAGCCTACCAGGCTCCTCCATCCATGGGATTTTCCATGCAAGAATACTGGAATGGGGTGCCATTGCCTTCTCCAATCAACTCCCTTAACTCCCTTGCATTCCTTATATGTGATGCTAAAAATAGAAACAAAATCACAGATTTTTTTTTGTCACTGCGTGCTTTCCATTTTCTTTCAATATTTGTTTACCTAGAGGTGATCAGCACCCCCTGCTAAGCTGTGAGCCTCATGAGTCAAGGAGCCTGGTCAATTTTGCCCTTCACTTCACATACAAAGCACCAAGACAGAGAAGCCTCTCTTTTGTTGAATGAATGAAACCATAATTCTCCTCCACCCTGGTGCCAAAATCATCTCTAGTGAGCCTTATTTCCAATTCCATAAAGAGAGCAAAAGTGATAGTAAGGGTCAATTTTAAAAATCATTCCCAACTGCAGTGACATATACAGAGAGATGCAGCTGCCTTCACAGAAGCAGCTTTGACATGAGGGCAGGGTCGGGGGTGGGGGGGGTGGGGGATGACATCAGAGTGTTTAGAGGGATACTGAGAAAAATACTGTGAGCTTCCACTCCCAAGCAAACAGAACCACAAGGACCTGATAACATCAAATTGTCTATAATTACTGGAAATAAGATGGAAAAACATTATAGTCATGTAGAAAGCTTTTAGGGGCAAGGGTGGTGGGAAGAACTACAAAGGGGCACAAAAAAACTGCGGTGATACATGTGTTCATCAAGGTGACTGTGGTGATGGTTTCACAGGTGAATCCATGTGCCATAACCTGCATCTAATGTTTCAAATATGTGCAGTTTATTGTATGGCAATTATACCTCAGTAAGGCTACTCATGGGAAATAGATGGGGAAACAGTGGAAACAGTCAGACTTTATTTTGGGGGGCTCCAAAATCACTGCAGATGGTGACTGCAGCCATGAAATTAAAAGACGCTTATTCCTTGGAAGGAAAGTTATGACCAGCCCAGATGGCATATTAAAAAGCAGAGACATTATTTTGCCAACAAAGGTCCATCTAGTCAAGGCTATGGTTTTTCCAGTGGTCATGTATGGATGTGAGAGTTGGACTGTGAAGAAAGCTGAGCACCGAAGAATTGATGCTTCTGAAGTGTGGTGTTGGAGAAGACTCTTGAGAGCCTCTTGGACTGCAAGGACATCCAACCAGTCCATTCTGAAGGAGATCAACCCTGGGATTTCTTTGGAAGGAATGATGCTAAAGCTGAAACTCCAATACTTTGGAATACCTCATGCAAATAATTGACTCATTGGAAAAGACTTTGATGCTGGGAGGGATTGGGGGCAGGAAGAGAAGGGGAAGACCGAGGATGAGATGGCTGGATGGCATCACCGACTCGACGGACATGAGTTTGAGTGAACTCTGGGAGTTGGTGATGGACAGGGAGGCCTGGTGGCCTGTGATTCATGGGGTCGCAAAGAGTGGGACATGACTGAGCAGCTGAACTGAACTGAAGGCTGCTCAAAACATTAACAAGATTATAGAGAAAATAACAATAATCTCCACAACAAAACAGCATCATGAATTTTCTCAGGCTGATTAGTTTCAGAATCTACATTTCTGAAGATATAGCTGCTGCTGCTGCTGCTAAGTCACTTCAGTCGTGTCCGACTCTGTGTGACCCCATAGACGGCAGCCCACCAGGCTCCCCCATCCCTGGGATTCTCCAGGCAAGAATCCTGGAGTGGGTTACCATTTCCTTCTCCAATGCATGAAAGAGAAAAGTGAAAGTGAAGTCGCTCAGTCTGTCCGACTGTTAGCGACCCCATGGACTGCAGCCCACGAGGCTACTCCGTCCATTGGATTTTCCAGGCAAGAGTACTGGGGTGGGGTGCCATTGCCTTCCCCGACGATATAGCTACAGCATCCCATTTGTTCTGGGAATATGGGGATGGGATGCTGGTTGGGTCCCTTCTGCAGATGCAAGAGAGACACAACAGCCCTTGTGGCGCAGTGGTTGCTGTCCAGGCCTCATCTCTATCGTCAACGAGGCACCTGGGGGAGTAAAATCAGGACCGTCACGTGCACCAGCATTCAGAGGGGAACCTTCCAGCCCAGACAAGAAGCAAGCTGTGCCATTACTATGCTTTGTTTTTGCCTAAAGCAGTAAGGAGTTCAGACAACAGACCGGCAGCTCCTGTAGCAAACCCATCGTTTCCCGCACAGACATCGACCTCTCCTGTCTCAAGGCTGCCCCCTATCTCCTAGCTCACCTTCAACTGCTGAACCCTTCCTGTTTATGGACAAGGCATCTCTCCCCACCACGCCTTGCTTCTTTCCTCCTTTTCACTCTGCTCATGTTTCCTTTCTCTTCTTGTTCTAGTCCCTCTTTAACTGCAAAAATAAATTAACATTGGTTGAACACGATGCAGCCAGCTTCTCCACTTACATTATTATACTTTATCCTTTAAACCACCCCAGGAAACAACTGCCATCAACCATTCCTCTTTCATAGAAGAGGAAAATGATACTATGACAGGTTCAGGAACTCATGGACTGAATGAGCCTGTGTCCTGGATTGGCTTTTTGAGGAATCCGCTACATAATCTTAAAGAAATAAATCCACAACTCTCTGTTTCAGAGTCCTTGATGATACCCTCACTAGCAAACGCACTAATGTGAGGAGGGACTGTGGCAAATGTATGGGTGAGAACAATGGGTCAAAGTGGGATAAAGAATAGTAGAAGAGAACCTAGTCTGAAGTCTGCTCTGGGAGAAAGGAATAGGGCTCATGATGGAGGAGAAAGAATAACAGGACAAAAGCAGAAAGTGACAGACAGAAAGATGAGAACATTTTTTGTTTTCCTGAATAGCCATAGACTTCCTGATGGTAGTGCCTACTTCTTCCTTCCTTTTTTTTTTTTTTTTTTTGCTATAAGAGTTGGCCATAAAGAAGGCTGAGCACTGAAGAACTGATAGTTTAAACTTGGGGTTCTGGAGAAGACTCTTGATAGCCCCTTGGACGGCAAGGAGATCAAACCAGTCAATCCTAAAGAAAATCAACCCTGAATATTCATTGGAAAGACATGCTGAAGCTGAAACTCCAATACTTTGGCCACCTGATGTGAAGAGCTGACTCATCGGAAAAGACCCTGGTGCTGGGAAAGATTGAGGGCGGGAGGAGAAGGGGATGACAGAGGATGAGATGGTTGGATGGCATCACAGACTCAATGGATGCGAATTTGGGCAGGCTCTGGGAGACAGTGGAGGACAGGGAGACCTGCAGTGCTGCAGTTTATGGGGCTGTAAAGAGTCAGATGTGGCTTAGTGGCTGAACAACAACAGTCAGGACCTGTTCAAGGGCCCCAGCACATAGTATGTGACTCACTGACTTGTCAATAATTTGGAACATTCAGAGATGGAAAGGATGCTTACTACAAAGACATGTTGACTAATAAATGATTAAAAAGTAAGAAGCAGACAAAGTCAGATAACTATAGAGATCCACTGTGTAGGCCTCAGGAATTTGTCACCAGCAGTTGGCGTGGACACAGTTCACATGCTAAAGTATGCACAGGAGGGCGAGCCTGCTGCTCTTTGATGGGTTGGTGTGAGTACGCACCATGAGTGTCCGTGGCAGGCAGTTCAGAGTATAAACTGGTCCTATCCTACCACCATACATCTGACATTTATTAATTTATTTACACTTATTCTGTGTCAGGCATTTTTGAACAGTTGAGAGAGAATCTTGGACAAAACACACCTGCCTCTTGGGGCCAAGAACTTAGGAGATCAATTACCTTGCCACAGAAGTCAATAATACGAGCAACTATTAACAAAAACAGCGAATGGCTGAGAGGTTGCGTGACCTTTCAAAAGTGAAGGTGTCTTAGACCACATAGTCTAGAACTCCTTTTTTTTTTTTTTTAAACTTTTTATTTTGTATTGGCAATATAGCTGATTAACAATGTTGTGATAGTTTCTGCTGGACAGCAAAGGGATTCAAGCCATACATATACAGGGACCAATTCCTCCTCAAACTCCCCTCCCATCCAGGCTGCTGCACGACATTGAGCAGAGCTCCCTGGGCTATACAGAGGCACTTTGCTGGTTATCCATTTTAAATACAGCAGTTTGTACACGTCAGTCCCAAACCCCCTAACTATCCCTTCCTTCTGGCAACTATAAGTTCAATCTCTGATTGTGTGAATCTTTTTTTCTGTTTTGTAAATAAGTTCACTTGTATAGTTTCATTTTAGATTCTACATGTATGGGATATCATGCAATAGTTCTCTGTCTGCTTACTTCACCCTGTATGGTATTCTCTAGGTCCGTCCATGTTGCTGCAAATGGCATTCCTGAGGCTCCGAAAGGCCACCTTGCTCAGGGCTACATAGCTTGTTGATGTGAGTTCCAAGACCAGAACTTGGTCTGATGACTTGAAGTTTCTACATTGCTAGGCTGGGTCTCAGAGAAGTTTGTCCCTGTTCCCAATGCAGTGATGCTGAGGCCCTGGCAGGCATCAGGGCTTGAAGGTGCTTATATGTGGTCCACAGCTCTCCATGCCTTGAACATGGGCAGAGGGGCTTCTAGCAGGCTTTGGCAGACGGGCTCTCATTTTCTGCATGGTGAATGGGCTTCACAGAGCCATCAGGGGACCAGGGCCTTCCAGCATCTCCTCGGTAAATGGAAAACAAGTAACGACATGAATCTGTTCTTCCCCATCACACAAAACACCAAGTACCCAAGTGTCTGACGGTCTGCTGCAAATGAAATATCACAGAAGCACTGATACCATCTTAATGTCCTTTTTGTCATCCCATTTAGCTGACAACAGGATGATCCCAGTTGTCATTTGAGGCGCCTCTGCCACATGCTTGACAAGTTTTATCCTGGTTGTTCCCTGCAGGTTTCCCACATCTGACAACAGTGGAACAGGAACAGAGTGTGGCCCTGCCTGCCTGCCTGCCAGCCTCTTATTCCCTTGTTCAGAAAGGTATGCAGGTGTGCTGAGTGGTTAGAAGCTGCAACTCTACACTCTCCCCAGGTCATGGAGGGTGGCACCAGACTTTCTGGACCAGAAGGTCATCCTTGATTAGTGGCCCTGAGGTGAGTGTCTACCTGGTGACCTCTGGGAGGTCAGGATCTCCATGGGGGAATCTCACCTGATAATTTCCATCACCAAAGGTTTTAGGTCTGAGGCTCTCAGTTCCCTGCTGAGGACACCACCCCTGGACTCTTCTCCCCAGCACCAGGAGAGATCTCAGGACTTTAGTATTAAGGAAGCTGGAAATAGTTTCCTGTTTTTTGTTTGTTTGTTAAAGGGGCTTGCTGCTGCTGCTGCTAAGTCGCTTCAGAGGTGTCCGACTCTGTGAGACCCCAGAGACGGCAGCCCACCAGGATCCCCCGTCCCTGGGATTCTCCAGGCAAAAACACTGGACTGGGTTGCCATTTCCTTCTCCAATGCATGAAAGTGAAAAGTGAAAGGAAAGTCGCTCAGTCGTGTCCAACTCTTAGCGACCCCATGGACTGCAGCCTACCAGGCTCCTCCGTCCATGGGATTTTCCAGGCAAGAGTACTGGAGTGGGGTGCCATAACAGCAAATCTGCTTTTCTGTATCTGCTTTGCATAGCTATTGTAAGGCTTTGAACTAATGTATTTATTTACTGCTTGAACTTCTGTGCATACCTTATAAAGCATAATGTCTGACAATTAAAAAAGAAAAAGAAACAGTTTTTCTACAGTTCTGAGTATGGTGGTTGATAGTACCAAGGCTTTGTAGTTACACTGCAGGTTAGGTTTCCACTTCCTAATGGGATAAGCTGCTTCATCTCTTTGAGCCTCATGTGTGTATCTGTAAATAAAGATATCCCCAGTACTTTTCCAACAGGGTTATTGTGAGGAGCAGATGAGGCAACCCAGGTGAAGTGCTTCTAGCAATGTCTGAACCTCAGTTGTTACCCAATACATGTTAGCTCTTCTTGTTCTGGGGCGTCACCATCTAGAGAGAGCAGGATGAGCAGACAGTTCTCACCAGGGAATCACATTAGCCTCTCCCACTCAATACTGATGTGTGTAGGCACTCGTACTGGCATATATGTATGTGTGTGTGTATACATACATACACACACACACATATTTAGTTAATGTGATAACTTGGTCAGGCCTGCTTGCCCAACTTGCAATAGATAATTTAAAGCAAAATATATATTTTGCCAACATCAGCAAGAGAGGAGGAAAAGGATGAACAGACTCTTCAATGACATACAATAATGTATCTGGAATGTTTTGAAGAGCAGTTGGCATGAGGCAAATACCCTGTGAATAAGAGCTATTATTATCCTGAGACTCTGGGGGCTGCTGGAACTCCTGTGCCAACAATAAGCCTTGTGCTTTTTCTTAGGAGAACTCATGCTTTTCTTCAGCTCTTTGTGAGACAGTTTAGCTGCGCTTGGCACCTGAATGAACTGTGAAAAGCATGAAATGACAGACAGAAGAAGGCATGGAGAATACTGAGGTAATTCCCTTCTACTTCACAAACGAGACCTGGAGAGAGGAGAAAATTCCTTATAGCTAAACAGTGAGTTAGATAATGAATGAAATTCCATCAAGGTAGGAAAGAAAAAATAACAGCTATTGAACAGTAACCTTGGATTATATCAAGTCCTGCCAACAAGCCTATAAATTAGTTACTGTTATTAATCCCATTTTACAGATGAGTAAGCTGAGGCTTAGAGAGTTGGGGAAATGTAATGAAAGAGAGCTAGTTGGGTTCCAGAGTCCATGTTCTTGACTAATTCACCACCCTGTGCGAGCAAATCTTGATGGTGGAGTTACAGGTAGGGAGTTAGGGCATTAGTGATGTTTGGTGGTGGCAGTTTAGTCACAAAGTTGTGTCTGACTCTAGCAACCTCATGGACTACAGCCCACCAGGCTCCTCTGTCCATGGGATATCCCAGGCAAGAATACTGAATTGGGTTGCCACTTCCTTCTCCAGGGGATCCTTCTGACCTAGGAATCGAACCTGCATCTCCTGCCTTGGCCGGTGGATTCTTTACCACTGAGCCAGCAGGGAAGCCACCAGATATGTTTAGCCAATAATAAAACACCTTGGGAGATAGCCCAGCTTTGTATTTAAGACAGACGGGCCCAGGTTCAGTCTCAGCCCTGCCATTTTATAGCTCTGAAGTTGACTGTGGGCAAGTCACCAACCTCCTTGAGCCCTGGGCTCCTTGGGTGTAAGGTGAGACAACCTGCGTCCCATGGGCTGCTGAGAAAATTCTACAGCAGCACAGTCTAATGATTAAGAGAACCAGTCTGACCCACAGCTCGACCACTTGTAGCTGTGATATTTGACAAATGTCTCTTGCTTGGATCTTCAATTTTTGTATCTGTAAAACAAGTTAAGAAATAGCACCTTTAACCTGGAGGAGTTCTCATGATGAATCAAGAGGATAATTTATGTAAAGCACTGGCACCAATCCTGGAGCTCAGTGAGCACTTTCTAAAGGTCAGCTAATATTATGGTTACAATGTATATGAGACCCTGCTACAGCAGGAGATACACTGACCGACATTCAATAAAATCTGGCTGTTAAATGATGAAAAAGTGAGATGTTTCATTAAAGTATTAAAAAGCTGAAGCATTTCTGCCTAGGCTTTTTTCTCAAGCCTACCTCACTTCACTGGAATTAAAAAAAAAAAAAAGCATTTGTGGGTTAGAGTAGGGGTGGGGAAAGGGTTAAGAAAGAGGTAGGACAATTTATGCAGGACTTAACTCTCCAAGATGTATCCTCCCTCACCCCCCTTTTATTGCCCTTACACTGGAATCCTGTTCCAGTTGCTATTTGGGGATGTTTCAGCACCTGATGTTTAGATTTAGATTTTCAGCTTTAGAACATCTAAAGCTTGGTGAGGTAAGTTCTGAAGGAACTTGGGAAACAGCCTCTATTTTTTGAGAAGTTAGAATGGGTCAGGCACTGTGCTGAAGTTTTAGAACGTTTTTCCTCCTGTTAACATGTGACCACAGAAAAGGACTGTCCTGGGATCTTTGAGACATTTCATTACAGAAGGAGCTCTTGCTTTTTTTGTTTCCAGTTTTATTGAGAAATAATTGACCTACTATAGAAAGAGGCTTCAACCAGAGAGATCTATCCAGAAATAGCCTTTGGAAAAGCATCTATCCACCAGTCCACTCTCCATACCCAATACTACTCAAGTTCTCCTGGGCCAGGAAGGGTCTCTGCAGACCCCGTGGAACAATGTTCACATCTTTCTATGTTTTATAAGCATCATGGAGAGCAGAGTCAGTGAAAGGAATTCTTCAGGTTCAGGTCAGTTGTTACCTCCTCCCCACTCCTTCTTGTAACACTGATGTTCAACTGGGGACATTTGACAGATGTGATCGGTTAGCACATCTGTTTTTCCAGGCTCAACAACTTCTTTCCTTAAATCTACCAAAGGGTACTTAAAAATCAGAATTTCACAGGTTCCCTTGCAGCTAGGGTTAGCTCCGTGTCACAGTTTGTCCAGGGAGATGGAGTGGAGGTCTGCGGGTAACACTCTCCTTCCTCCTATTGCGACTGTAGGTATGGGGATGAGAGTGATGGGCTAAGGAAACAAGGAGGAAGGGTACAGAGCATGGGGCTCAGAGGACATCACTGAGTCCCTGGCATCAGCACTGGACCGCTTCCCTCTACACTGATCTCGCATCTTATTTGTATATGACTTATCCCTAACCCATATAGTGACTGGATATTACTCATCTGTGGAAACTCAGGCTCCACTTCCTCTCTTCGGCAGCAGGAGCCAGACCCCAAGAGGGGAGCTGTCAAAATGGCTAGCCCTGGGTCTGCCAAGGGGATGGTACCAAGTCAAAGAGTTTCAGGTGCTTCCCACCACAAAGTCTCAGTTGCCTGTCTTTTACAAGCTGGTTCTTCAGTCTTCATTCCAACTCTAAAAGGTACCCCAAACCCTTCCACTAAATTATGTATTTTCTGAAGTGAGTTAGAACCTGTTTCTGTCACCTGCAGCCCAAGAGTCCTTCTTGAGGCATGCTAATCTCCACAACAACATTGGTATTGAATCGTTTCTACCCTGGTGGCTCAGATAGTAAAGAATCTGCATGTGATACAGGAGATGAGGGTTCAATCCCTGTGTTGGGAAGATCCCCTGGAGAAGGGAATGGTAACCCACTCCAGCAATTGCTTGGGGAATTCCATGGACAGAGGAGTCTGGCTGGCTACAGTCTATGGGCTCACAAAGAGTTGGACATGACTGAATGACTAACACACACACACCTCTGGGACAGACACAAAAAAGTTTGAGTAATGGTTCCATCCCTGGGTCGGGAAGATCCCCTGGAGAAGGGAATGGCCACCCACTCCAGTATTCTTGCCTGGAGAATNGGGCTCACAAAGAGTTGGACATGACTGAATGACTAACACACACACACCTCTGGGACAGACACAAAAAAGTTTGAGTAATGGTTCCATCCCTGGGTCGGGAAGATCCCCTGGAGAAGGGAATGGCCACCCACTCCAGTATTCTTGCCTGGAGAATTCCATGGACAGAGAAGCCTGGCAGGCTACTGTCCATGGGGTTGCAAAGAATTGGATATGACTGAGCAATTAACACTTTGTATCTCCTTTTTGTGAGGTAACGTGCTCAAGTCTTTCCCTGCAGTATCCCATATAATTCTTACAAAGTTCCATAGAGTAGGAACTGTGAGGCCACTGCAGGGTTGGAGAAACTGAGACTCAAAGAGGCTAAGGGATTGCTCCAACGTCACACAGCAAGGGTGTCGCTGTGGCAGAGACAGCTAGTACTCACCCATATCCCCATGCTAGTCTGTATTACTGAGCCTTATGGCATTTAGGCGGGGCCCTGGTAAATAACCAGGACTGACCAAGTGGAACCTGAGTGGCCACGACATACACACTACCAGGCTGAAGCAGGTGAGAGCTGGTGCATCGTCCCTATTCTCTCTCCCTGCCTCCGTGGCCTTTGAGGATGGCTTGATTGCAGGTGCAATGACGGGCTCGCAACCCACACAGGGCTGTGACATTAGAGAGAACAGAACTATTGCCCCTTAAGCCACTAAAAGTTCAAGATGTGTTTTTGAGCACTTCAAGTTAATTGTCCTGCCCAATGCAGAGTGAGTTGAAATTACTTCTGGTTTACTTCTCTCTGTTTTATCTTTTAACGAAAACAATATAGAACTGAAAGAGGAGATAGAAAAGACGCCTACTTAAAAATTAATCCTATTGGAGCTCTTCGGTCTTAGCCTGGGTCTCTGAGAATATTCCCTTTCACTTTTCCTGCCTTGAATGCATGCCAGTGTGGTTCCTTCTAGGGCAGTGATGACCGTGATCACATAAGGAAATAACTAGCTCTATTCTTTGAGTGTTCACTTGCCATTGGCCATTGAATTAGTAGGTGGCAGATAGGAATTCACGCGATGGAAGCTCAGATTTCAAAGCCCGCATTTAGACTCAGTGTTCTCTGAGTCTGACTGCTCATCTGCTTCTGCAGGACTGGAATCAGCTGACAATGCTTCCTTTTTCATGCCTTCCCTCTCTCTCCCCCGCAGAGACCTCATCTCAGAGAGAACCCTGAGGCCAGCTGTGTTGGAGCATCCCTTCCTCTGTCCTCAGCAGGAAGGGAGCAGGGATCTGAAAGGCATGGAGGCTGTGAGCAGAGAACACCTCTGCTTACCTCCCAGCTCCCAGCATGAGGGGATTCTGGTTATCATCGAGCTAATGATTTTGCTAATTTGATTCCATTTATCCCCACTGCTCTGCTGGGAGGGGAGCAGGCAGTACAGTTTGATGTTTATTATTCTTTTATTCTTTTGGTGAACACTCCTTCTGCTCTCTCATCAAACCCAATTCTCCCTCAGGGTTACTGCTCTGCAAGTTCTGAGCCCAGCTCCCTTATTTCCCACCCACCACCCTTTCCTCTAGGAAAGCTGATCTTAATTTAACACAATATAATATTAATCAAATATCTACTATATGCCTGATACTGTGCCAGGGTCTGGGAATTGAATGGTGGACATGAAAGAAATATGGTACTTGTTCACATCAAATGGACTATGGTCGCCTGGGAGAGTGGGGGGAGGAGTGGGGGTGCTTCTCTACACAGTGTGGAGAGAGGTTTCTGCCACTCAAACTGCCCTTTCAAGTTTGGTTGGGACTTACGCCCACATTCTGGGAGAAGTAAGAACTGGGAGACTTGTAGGTGCAGTATCAGTCTCTCCAGGTTCCTCAGCTCTGTAGCAACAAGACCACATTACCATCAAAGGCACAAAGCAGAGCTGGTAGCCAAGTGTCCCTTCAAACTCCTGTGTCTCCAACTCTCTAAAAAGGCCATTTCCTCCAAGGCATCTAGTCCAGGTAGGGGCAGGGACTGTCATCTCACCATCCTTTCCCCGGGCCATGCTCACCCTGCCTCCCCTGGCCAGAAAGTCCACCACTTCACTCCATTTATCCTCATTCTGCCCAGCTCAAGCCTCCTCCATTTATTCCTTTCCATGAAGCCTTCTGGTTGTTGTAGTTTGCATCCCTCTCCCCTCTCTTTCTCCCAAGAACACATTTTCTGGCATTTGGAAAATTTAAGTATAAAATCCTATGGGATTTCCCTGGTGGTCCGGTTGCAAAGACTCTGTGCTCTCAATGCAGGGGGCCCAGGTTCTATCTAGTCCCTGATCAGGGAACTAGATTCCACATGCTGCAACTAAAACCGAGGGCAGCCAAATATATAAATATTTTTTAAAAATCCTAAAGAACATTCTGTCTGGAAATTTTCCTTATAAGTGTTCAACTCTTTGAGACAGAAACTATGTCTCATTGTATCTCCTGAAGACTTCATAATGTTTTATTCACTGATGGGCACTTAGTAGACACTTCTTAAATATTGATTGAATGGATGTATATGGTACAGTTCAAAGCATCCCATAGAGGCTTATTAGTTTCGGGACCAATATTATTATGTATGACCCAGTAGTCATGAATGGATGTGGGAGTTGGACCATAAAGAAGACTGAGTACTGAAGAATTGATGCTTTTGAATAGTGGTTCTGGAGAAGAATCTTGAGAGTCCTTTGGACTACATGGAGATCAAACCAATCAATCCTAAAGGAAATCAACCCTGAATATTCGTTAGAAGGACTGATACTGAAGCTGAAGCTCCAACACTTTGGCCACCTGATGCAAAGAGCTGACTCATTGGAAAAGACCCTGATTCTGGGAAAGACTGAGGGCAGGAGAAGGGAACAACAGAGGATGAGATGGTTGGATGGCATCACTGACTCTATGGACATGAGTTTGAGCAAACTCTGGGAGACAGTGAAAGACAGGGAAGTCTGGCAAGCTGCAGTTCATGGGGTCACAAAGAGTTGGACATGACTGAGCAACTGAGCAACAGAAGAAGGTAGACTGATCTGGGACACTAAGAGCCTTTAACTCTAAGAGATTCTGTGGGAAAAGAAGGGACACTGTGCCAGATACTTTCATAGGAACTTTTTTCTCTTTGCATACTTTATGCATGCAAAATATTGTTTTGTATTCATTGTCCAGGTTCATTACAATAACCACCCTCTGGGGCTCCTCTGTCCATGGAATTCTCCAGGCAAGAATATTGGGATGGTTTGCCATTCCCTTCTCCAGGGGTTCTTCCCAACCCAGTGGTCGAACCTGGGTCTCATGCATTTCAGGCAGATTCTTTACCATCTGAGGCACCAGGCAAGCACTGAGTAATATTATCTTGATTTAATAGATGAAGAAAAATAACATGGCATTGGAGAATGATGCAGATTCAAACATGACATCAGAGTCTTGGTCTTATGACCCAGCACACTTGTTTCCCGGCTGGGTGTGCCTAACATGGGCTGGTCTCTGATGATGCATAATCTTAGTTCCAGGTCCGTGTTCTATGAGAAGAGAGCAGAGGAACTTGGCAGAGAACTACAAATAGCATTAGCAGACTCATCGCAAGACAGTCAGTGTCCTGGACCAAGAGGAGGCTCTCGGGCTTCCTTGGTGGTTCACCGGTAAAGAGTCCAGCAGTCAACGCCGGAGGCCTGGGTTCAATGCCTGACCTGAAAAGACCCCGCACACCGAGGAACAATAAGCCCATGCACCACAGGTCTTGAGTCTGACCTTTAGCACCCCGGGGAGCCACAGCTACGGAGCCCACGTGCCCACAGCCAGTGTTCCACAAGGGAAGCCGCTGCAATGAGAGAAAGCACACACGTGGCCAGCCAGAGAGTAGCTCCCACTCTCTGCAATTAGATAAAAGCCGCATAGCACAGCCAAAATTAAAAAAAAAAAAAAAGGACATTAAAAAAGAAGAACAGGATCTCGTTAGGCGTGTCAGTGTAATATTCCTGGTGGAATGGCCAGAGAGACCACATAGATGAGCTGGTTTGCAGAGTCACTCACCAGATTCTTGACTAATTCAGTATTTGAAAAACTAAAAGTTAACCGAATAGATTAGGAAAAGGCAAACCACTCTGGTAATCTTGCCTGGAAAACTCCCTGGACAGAGGAGACTTGCAGGCTACGGTCCACGGGATCACAAAGAATCAGACAGGATTGAGTACACACACACACACACACACACACATCCTAAGTTTGGAATCACTTCTATTCTTGTTTTTGCTTATAAAACAGCGAAGTGATAAGAATATAGTCATCTCTAGTTAGGAGGAAAGGCATACATTAGAAAAAATTGGGAAAAATCACAGCAGTGCAGAAGAGTGTCAGGCTCCATCTTGAAGGCCTTAGCTGACCAACAACGCCACTTTCTGCAAGCAGCTCGATAAAGCAGAACAGCTGTAAGGAAGCGAGACCATNGAATCACTTCTATTCTTGTTTTTGCTTATAAAACAGCGAAGTGATAAGAATATAGTCATCTCTAGTTAGGAGGAAAGGCATACATTAGAAAAAATTGGGAAAAATCACAGCAGTGCAGAAGAGTGTCAGGCTCCATCTTGAAGGCCTTAGCTGACCAACAACGCCACTTTCTGCAAGCAGCTCGATAAAGCAGAACAGCTGTAAGGAAGCGAGACCATCTCATTTCCAAAACCATCCAGTGTTTCAGTGGCACTGAACAAGTCACTGCGCTTTAGTTCCTGAGTTAGTGAGAAGCAGGGGCAGGACAAATCAAAGTCCAAACCCATTCTCATAACCCAGGACAGCGGGTATGAACCCGCCTTGGCTCGTTTCTCTGCCCCAAAGCCTTCGTGTTTACTCCTCCGCCTGCAATGTCTTCCCATCCTCTTCCTTTCAAGAGGAGACAGATATCTTTTTTGACATTCAGGTTTCAACTCTGACAGGCTTCCCCTGACTCTCTTAGCTAAAATGATCCTCCTCCACACAGTACTGTTATATTACCTTGTCTTATTCATAGGATCTACCACTTTCTACAATCTCCTTTGTTTGTGTGTATATTCTTATTACCTTCCTAAGAGCAGGAAATCTTCATAAGAGCAGGGACTTTCAGGTTTTCTCTCCAACTGCTCTAACCTCTCGGGGCTCCCTAGGTGGCACTAGTGGTAAAGAACCCATGTGCCAGTGCAGGAGACATGAGACCTGGGTTCGATCCCTGGGTTGGGAAGAACCCCTGGAAAAGGGAATGGCAACCCACTTCAGCATTCTTGCCTGGAGAGTCCCATGGACAGAGGAGCCTGGCAGGCTACAGTCTATAGGGTCACAAAGAGTCAGACACGACTGAATCGANAGCTTCTCTACACAGTGTGGAGAGAGGTTTCTGCCACTCAAACTGCCCTTTCAAGTTTGGTTGGGACTTATGCCCACATTCTGGAAGAAGTAAGAACTAGGAGACTTGTAGGTGCAGTATCAGTCTCTCCAGGTTCCTCAGCTCTGTAGCAACAAGACCACATTATCATCAAAGGCACAAAGCAGAGCTGGTAGCCAAGCGTCCCCCCAAAACTCCTGTGTCTCCAACTCTCTAGAAAGGCCATTTCCTCCAAGGCATCTACTCCAGGTAGGGGTAGGGACTGTCATCTCACCATGTTAGCAACAAGACCACATTATCATCAAAGGCACAAAGCAGAGCTGGTAGCCAAGCGTCCCCCCAAAACTCCTGTGTCTCCAACTCTCTAGAAAGGCCATTTCCTCCAAGGCATCTACTCCAGGTAGGGGTAGGGACTGTCATCTCACCATGCTTTCCCCGGGCCATGCTCACCCTGCCTCCCCTGGCCAGAAAGTCCACCACTTCACTCCATTTATCCTCATTCTGCCCAGCTCAAGCCTCCTTCTCCATTTATTCCTTTCCATGAAGCCTTCTGGTTGTTGTAGTTTGTATCCCTCTCCCCTCTCTTTCTCCCAAGAATGCATTTTCTGGCATTTGGAAAATTTAAGTATAAAATCCTATGGGATTTCCCTGGTGGTCCAGTTGCAAAGACTCTGTGCTCTCAATGCAGGGGGCCCAGGTTCTATCTAGTTCCTGATCAGGGAACTAGATTCCACATGCTGCAACTAAAACCGAGGGCAGCCAAATATATAAATATTTTTAAAAAATCCTAAAGAACATTCTGTCTGGAAATTTTCCTTATAAGTGTTCAACTCTTTGAGACAGAAACTATGTCTCATTGTATCTCCTGAAGACTTCATAATGTTTTATTCACTGATGGGCACTTAGTAGACACTTCTTAAATATTGATTGAATGGATGTATATGGTACAGTTCAAAGCATCCCATAGAGGCTTATTAGTTTCGGGACCAATATTATTATGTATGACCCAGTAGTCATGAATGGATGTGGGAGTTGGACCATAAAGAAGACTGAGTACTGAAGAATTGATGCTTTTGAATAGTGGTTCTGGAGAAGAATCTTGAGAGTCCTTTGGACTACATGGAGATCAAACCAATCAATCCTAAAGGAAATCAACCCTGAATATTCGTTAGAAGGACTGATACTGAAGCTGAAGCTCCAACACTTTGGCCACCTGATGCAAAGAGCTGACTCATTGGAAAAGACCCTGATTCTGGGAAAGACTGAGGGCAGGAGAAGGGAACAACAGAGGATGAGATGGTTGGATGGCATCACTGACTCTACGGACATGAGTTTGAGCAAACTCTGGGAGATAGTGAAAGACAGGGAAGCCTGGCAAGCTGCAGTTCATGGGGTCACAAAGAGTTGGACTGAGCAACTGAGCAAC